>BMAV01015476.1:984516-1039531 GCA_019973955.1 Trichonephila inaurata madagascariensis
ATGTGTGTGTGTGTGTGTGTATTATATATATACACATGGGTGACAAAATAATACGAACACCTATGAAAGAGGAGAAATGCTTTATTAATAGGGAGTTGGACCCCCCTTTGACTGAATTACAGACTGTATGCGACGTGGGATGGACGCATAGAGGTCATGAACAACTTTTAATGGAATATGAAGCCATTCTTCGTGGAGAGCGGTCTCTAATGCCGAAATCGTAGATGGTGGGGGGAATCGAGCACGGAGTTTTGACTCCAAATATCCCCACAAATATTCAATAATATTTAAATCAGGTGACTGAGGGGGCCAAGAAAGATGACCTACGTCCCCCCTCATGCTCTGCAAACCATTCTTGCACGATTTTAGCTCTGTGGATAGGAGCGTTGTCGTCTTGATAAAATGGGCATTCTCCGGGAAATAAAGTCTGGACAAATGGATGCACCTGATCCCCCAGGATATCGACATAGTGGGCAGCTTGAACCTTGCCATGCAGAGTAACAAGTGGCCCAAGACCACGCCAAGATATCGCCCCCCATACCATAAGGGACCCACCTCCATGCTTCACAGTCGGCATGAATCATTCAGGAGCAAATGCTTCTTTGGGTGTTCTCCACACATAAACTCGTCCGGTGGTCTGGAATAGGGAGAACGTTGATTCATCCGACCAGATGACTTGTTGCCACTGTTGTGGGGTCCACTGTCTGTGTGTTCTACACCACTGGCGTCGCTGTAAAGCATGACGTGCTGTTACCAAATGTTTACGAATTGCAACTCTTCCATACAAGTTCGAAGCATGCAGTTCCCTTTGGACGGTTCTTGCTGAAATAGGGTTACGAAGATGACTATTCACCTCAGACGTTATTTGGGATAGCGATTGCTTGCGCTTTCGGGCCACTATGCGGGTTAAGACTCTTTTATCCCTCTCGGTAAGCTTTCTTTTCCGTCCACTGTTGTGCTTGCCAGACGCCACATTCCCGCACTTCTTGTATGCTGTCATAACGGCAGATACAGTACTTCTTGCACGCCCCAAATAATTAGCTGTTTCCGTCACCGAGCAACCAGCGCACCTCATTCCAACAATCATACCTTTTTCGAACTCTGACAGGTCCGTCATTATTGCGTTTTTCAGAAATTACAATAGACGCGTGCAACACCCATTGCAGCTGTTGAGCGACTGATACATTACCTTTCGAATCCGCTAGGCGGCGGACTGCAACGCAAAATGACATGCGCGCTGTGCGTCTTTGAAATGGGCCATGCCATTTTCGTGGTGTTCGTATTATTTTGTCACCCATCTGTATATATAACATTTTTGTTTTGATATTCTGCAATCAAAATCTATCAGGAATTTTATTAATCACGTGTTAAAATATACTTTCTAAAGTGATATAATCTGTATACATTTAAAACTTGCTTATATCCCCGCGATGTTTTTAAAAGACGTATTTTTCCCCTCCCTCCAAATAACCGAGTTGTAACTCACAAATTTAGAATATTAAATCTTCCTTCGAAACTTTAAAAGAAAATGAAAATGAAGTGTGATAAATTGGAAATATTTATAAAAATCAGTCTGTCTTTGCGAAAGTTATTCTATATTTACCACTCCCCGAAAAATTTGACGACAGTTCTATATTTCATTACAGTTCTATAAATGTATTAATTTTTAAACTTATCGATAAATATTAATTTTTAAAAATAAAATAAGATATTGCATCATTTCTCAAATACGAGAAAGTTTTCAATCCATGTATTCAAGGGGGAGACTTAAAATTTCTTTTAAAGATGCCGTAGGAATTCTAAGTGATATACTATTTTCAGGTACATTTTAGCGAATAAAAAAGCTACAATGTCATCCTAGAGTTTTCTTCTTTTAGAATACGTATTAGGTTTTTACTCAAAAGTTTGTATAAATCCTCAAGTGGATTCCAAGTGTGTTATATTTCATTCTGAACAGCGGGGACGTTTTAGTTATTCTAATATTCATTTTTACTTGTTTAAAAAGAAAAATCTTGCTTGCTTGCTTCCGTATTTGTCGTTCGATAATATTTAATTTGATTTCATTATAATGTTAAACATTTTAACGCTTTTTTTAACTGATTTAGGTTATCCTAATTTTTTAAAAATCGAACTGAGAAGTGCAATAACCATGTAAATTAAATCTATCCATAAAAATATATCCTGTTTAAAACATAATCACCATAGTTTATACTACTTTGAACCTAACGTTATACGAAAGAAAACATATTGAAATTAATTTAAAATGATCCGAATAAATAAAAAAGAATATCAAAGAATGAAAATTATGAAATGGGAAAAATGAAGCGGTTTTCAACGTCATGATCGTATAATACGCAGTTTTACGGAATTAGAATTTATCATTATTTTTCTTCTTTACCCAACTATTTCAAACATTCGATTTTTTAATTGAATTTTTTGCTTGCATTTATTTTACCAAGGTTTACATTTATTTTAAATTTAAATAAAGTCGAATTAAAAATTTGTTAATAGTACTTTAAAACGATTAATATTTTCCTTTTTTCAAATAAGGGAATGTTGTTACTTAATTATTGACAAAAAAAGTATCAATTTAATGTTATGAAATGCATAAAAATATTCAAAAACTCATTATGTTATAAAAAAAAAGTAAATGTATTAAAAATAGTATCTGAGTTAAGATATAGCAGATATCTTGCAGATATTATTTTCGTATAATTAATATACAGAAGATTTGATTAGATATCATTACATTTTTTAATTTAATAATTTCTAAGAGAATGATTAATAAAGGAATTGATTTTATGTTGGGACATTAAAATATACATTTTTTTGCAAAGAAATGTACGTATATATAATAAAAGTTCATGAAAAATTGTAAAAACAGCAATATCAATGCTGTATTTTTTACTTGAAATTCAGGATCCTTAACGAATAGTACTCTCCTTCTTCTCTTGTTCATGTTTCTAACCATTAATAAATCTGAAAAATAACTAAAATGAATTAATTGTCAAATTTTTATAGAAAAGAATAATTTTCTGTATTACATATCAATGAATTTTTTTTTTTTTTTTTAAAAAAAAATTTTTTTTTTTTAATAATAAAATATTTTTTTTTTTTTTTTTTTGAAAATAATGTGTAGTTATATCCATTGAAAATGTGCAAATAAATAATCAATGAGTTTCATACATAAAAAAAAAGAAAATCAAAAAATAATCAAAATTCTGCGATTAAATTTTTAAGAAGGAAATATGTATATTAAGGAAGTGTAACAAGGTCCCATTACTTAAATTGTAACAGAAATAAATTTTTTTTTCTCAATTTGTTATAACAAATATAATTGAAATTTTGCTAGTTGTTTCTCATCGAGAAAAAAAGCGTACTCTCTAAAATCTGAAACACAAGAAATTTTACTTATCATTGTAAGGATATTAGAAAGATTTTCATATCGACCATATATACCATTGTTATAATTTTGTCTCTTTTTAGTTTGAGTTTTGAATTTGCATGGGGGTAGGGACATAAAATGCATTGGTGAAGCCTAAACGCTTATTGACCTTTTCAAGCCAAGAGCAGTTTGTGGGATTGTATTTACGGGATTATTTGATTTAATTGTAATCGACTCTCATGGTAATATTCCATCACTTGATGTATTTATTTCCGATATATATTAATAAACTAATTCATTTGCCATATATCAATCAACTTTCTAAGAAAATGAGCTTTTTTCAGGTAAATCTGATGAAATAAATAAACGAAATATAATTTTAAATGAATAAATATCAAATGAAAAACATTATGAAGAAAGTTAAAATAATCTATTTGTATTTATTTTACAAACGAGTTACAATAACTGTATTGGGAATTAAAACAATTGAAATCCGCGTTTTATTTATGAATCGAAATGCTATATACAATTATAGAGGGGAAAAATGAAGTGAGATACATAGCAATTTTTTTGTATTGAACCTTATCAAATATCAGTCGCAATTAATATAATAAAGTCAATACAGGAAAAATAAACTGCATGATAGTTGAACGCAGGAAACAATATTTTTCGAGTTTTAAAACTAGCAAATAGTGTTGAAAAATTTACAACTGGAAATCAGAACAGGATTATATAATTTGTATAAAATAAACATAATTCTCTAAAAGCATCATAGCTGCTTTTAGAATTATGACAGAATTAGAACAGACCTAGGAATCTGTTTCAATTTTACTGAAATTATATTACGCAAACAATACAAAAACACGTAAATGAGTGTTAAAGTATTTTGTATAATATTTCTTATAACGGAAGACTTCTTATCTTACTTCTTATAACTTCTTACATCGAAAACAATATTATTCCACCGTTTTCAACGGTACTAAATATTGAACGAACTTCTCAATTTCATCCAACATCATATAATACCTGCAAAAAATAATAAAATAATAATAATTATGATAAAAAAAATTCGAATATGAGATTGTAGGATGCACATAATTACGTGTACTACTCATTTAGATCTTAGTTAAACCTGAATCTTCTAAAAGAACGCTTATGCATTTTTGCCATAAGCATGGTTTTTTTTTATTAATAAAATAAGCATATATGTGTGTATATGTTAGACAAAGTGTTTTTCCCCCCTTTGCTTTATATCAAACCGAGCTTCTTGAGAAGGAATAGGAGGATATTGTTCGTGAGTGGCAAAATAATTAGAGAGAGATCCGAACGGAAACAAATGAAGCCTGTGTGATTCGGCAATAAATTAGTCTTTTGTTGTGTAAGGGCAATTAAGAGACCTCCAATTAATACTATTTAATGCGGCGTGCATAGTCATAAATTGAGGAAATTCCTTGCGCTGTCCAAATTTTCCTCTCCGCAGTTCGCTTGCGCAAATGGACCTCTCTCACAACCAGTTTTGAAACCGATTTCCTCCAAAGTTTGTTTCCCTCTTCTTCGTTGTTATTTGGAGGCACTTCTCGAGTTTTGACACACGGTATCAAAACTGCCTGCAGTATCTGCCAACGTTCGGGGACAAGTCTTATAAAATTCCACGCGATTTTAATCGTTTTATGTTATTTTGTTGGTGCTTATGACTGAAATGAATGAAAAATACCAATCAGGAAACTATATGACACAATATAAATTTATTTTATATATACATATATAAAATGAGGAATTTTAGGTAAACTTTGGGGAAAATTACACCGAATTTCAAAACCCTCAACATGGAATTCAAAGTCGTATACTTAAGGGAGTTGGAAACCTGTCTCTCTCTCTACTGACAATGTTAAATTGGCAGTTTTCGATGGACCTTTTCTCAAAATCTATTATATGTATATGCTTGAAATTTTTCATACAATTAAGTACATCTTTCTCATTATATTGAAATAAACTTTTAGCAAATTTTGAATTTTTTCATAATTTATAAAATATTTTATGAAATATTTTGACCCATTTTTCACATAAAAAAATTTGCAAAGAATGAATTTTTGAGTTTTTTTTACAAAAAGCTCATTTCAGTAGAAATTAGCCATCATTATAAATATATCATAAAAAATTTACATACCTGTGAACAGTAGTTTCTCAGAAAAGGTACATCGAACAACAAAATTTACATTTTGAGATAAATTGATTTTAATGTATACAGTGAGGTTTCTAATCGACTAGAAAATAAAAAAATAAAAGACTCAATTGGTTTATATCAGACGTTAAATTTTTAACCAAGAACAAAGTACTTTGTTTACATTTTTCGCCTTTCAAATGGGTGTGGCCCAATTTCAACGATTAATTAAAAATAAATTTTAAGGGCTTCTAATTACTCTAGAGGTTAAAGTAAGGTATTTTTAGAAAGGTTAAAATCTATACAATTTAAAAATGTAAAAATCTCAAATTGTCAAAAAAATGAGATCTTAGCTTTCCAACACACCTTAAAATTTTTTTTTACACAACATACTTAACACAGTTATAAAGGCAATGAACTAAAATCTAAAATGTATTTAAATTTAACAAAAAGTTATAGCCTATTACACATTTTCTTTTAAAAAATTTTATAAAATGCATGGTGTTCATAACAATAAACTGTTAAAAATAAAAACTATTGGTTTTAGAGCTAAATCCTTTGTTTATTGCCTTTGTCATACTTCAAATAACATATATACAAAACATGAATGAAATACATTCATAAGTTTTTGAGATATCAGCTTTTAAGTAACATAAGTTTGACAAAAAATTACAACATTCATAAAAGTTTGGATTTTTATTTTACTAAAATAAAATGCTTAATATCAAATGTTTAAAATTCACCACTTTTATAGCGTAGACTTTACTCTTTCTTTATCTTATTAATTATTTTCTTTTTGACTGCTCGATTTTTTCCCTACACAAAATGTGGCAAGGATAAAAAAAATTTTGAATTTCAGTCATTGATTCAGAAACTTAGGCAGATACCTTAAATGGCACATTTTCAACTATAGAAAATCTATCACTTTTATTTAAAAGCGAATTTGGGATTTTATTACCACTAGACAATTTAATGTACATAATTTTTAATACGTATAACCAAGGTAAATCAAATAAGCAAAATTTTACCCTAACGTGGAGTTTGTGTTTCAAATCTTATTGTTCATATAATCTTTTAAACATTTCTTCATACATATCTTACATACATTTCTTTTAAATGTATGTAAACGGAAGAGAAAATGTCTCTAAATGAAATCAACTAATTTTTTCTTCTTTTGCACAAATTGTTTTAAAAATGTATTTATAGAAACAATAAAAAAAAAAGTTTAAAATTATAAAATTTTTTTTGCGTTGCCCCCCCCCCCCCGTAAATATAGTATAAAGTAAATGAATGCTTCTCTCTCTCTCTTCTTGAATGCAAATTTTTGGCAAGCTCTTTTAAAACATTAATCTCCATTTTAAAATTGAGCACAATTTTGTAGTTATTTTTATATTTCTTCTTAAACTAAAGAATATCGAAACTGTTTGAAGCAGTTAAGTTAGATATAGTTTTTTTTTTTTTTTTTTTTTTTTTTTTTTTTTTTGTAGATGAGTTCTTGCACTGTAATGCTTTCTTTCTTTCTCTTAGTGCAATAAATTTTATGACCTCTTATAACTCTTGTATAAACTGCCTCAATGAAAAACTTTTATTACACTATTTATTCTTTTATTCCTCTACGGCAAGATTTCCAAAATTTCTGCAACATTCCAGGTAAATTTTGCGGTACCATGATTATTTTTATATTAAACATTTCTGTGGCAAATAAATGGTAAATGAAAACAAATTACAGAAATTTGCATTTTTACTTATAAGTATATTTTTGGTTTTTTAGAATGGTAATAAGTAAAATTTCATGTTTGAACAAAGTTAGCATTTGATGAAATTGAAAGTTTTTTTTTTTTACCAACCTTTGACCTTTTCATAAGTGCGTCGATTTTCCAATAACAATGTTTGAATAACAATACTCTTGTTTTGAATAATAATCACTATAACTTTTTCACAGTAAAAAAAATCAACTCTAATTTTTCTGAAAATATGGTTTAAAAAGCAAATTTATGTGTGTTCATTAGTAAACATTAAATTTTTAGGCTTACATTTCTTAGAATCCTTTAGACCTATTAAATTTTATTTTTTGATTAAATTTTAACAGTAAAATTCATTCTTCATAAGACGATGGTAGCAGTCGCTTGAAATTAATTTCTTGATACTCAAAAAGAAAAAAAGTTATATTTATACTTCAGTAAACTATATATGAATCACATAAGCATATTTTTATTAAAAACTAGCGAAACACATCTCTTAATATTACTTAAACTACAGGAAAATATTCTTTTGTTTTTATTAAAACTGTAGCTACTAAGCTAAGTAAAAACATCCTCTTCTTTGTATGTGTATTTAAATTTTTTTCTTCTTGTACTGTTTAATATTTTATTTAAAAAAACTCATATAACTTATTAAGACGCCAATTAAGAAATAAGGATAATAAATAAAAGATGACGACTGATGATATCTGTAAAAATAGGATGTTTTCCCTGAGTTTCAAATTTACCCTGATGACATTTAAAGAAAAATCCCCGTTAAGAGACTATATACTTGTTTTATCAAAAATATTTATATATCCTTTCTATTTTATACATACTGGAAAGTACTATATTCTTGTAGTTTATATCATTACAAATTTTAAAACATATGAGGGACATTCAGTGGTTACAGTCATAACTTCATGCTCAAAAGTGTTTAACTCAAGTTATAGGTTCGTATTAAAATTTTTTAGAAGAGCTTCCCCCCCCCCCCCCTTCCGGTATAATATCGACTGTTGTGCGATAAGACATTAAATTCCTTACATAATGAGATGAACCATTCTGGAGCTTAGAGCAAGCAGCTCAGATGTGGTCTTGAGCAAAATTAAAAAGTACGAATTCCATCGGCAAAAGCTTATTTACCACAAAATCCGGCGTATTGCACGCCTTTTTTAACACTAAAAATAATATCGAAATTTACGGGTGCGCGTGATACGCCGAGTATGAATATGAGAGCTCTAAAAATTAAAAAAGAGGAGCATAGAAAAAAATTAGATCTCTATATATATCGAAGTACTGTTTGCTTAAGAGAAATGAGACATTCTTTATGAATTTAAAGGGTTGTAGTTTTAGAAGTATGCTATTTTTTTCTAATCCTTGGAATAATACCTCTTATAAATGACTTCAAAACACAAGAGCATTGCGCACGTACATTTCAGGTTTCTTCGTAAGAAAGTGGGTGCACATGTTATATGACAAATTTACATAAAAATTCAAAATTGAAGTTTAAATGTATAAGTGCGCGTTATACGCCAGATTTTACGATATGTTGATTCAATTCCATTTTTCAAATTAACCACCTAAAGCAGGGGTACTCAACCTTTTATTTTTCCTGCTGGGCCGTATACATATGTCAGCCATATCACGCGGGCCGCACACATATATTAGCTATTTCACGCGGGCCGCAACATGAGGTTAACCTGGAGGGGGGGGGGAGAAATGCTTTAAGATCAAGATAACAGAAATATTAAATGTGGAAAACCGATCAAAATATTATAACTCCTTTTTTGCTTCTTTTAATTAATATTTTTTATATATTTTTTATTTTTGTCTCTAACACTAAATTAAAAGAATTTCAGAAACGCTTCTTCACAATTTTTGCATCAGTAAACGGTTTCATATGATTATCAATAATACAACAAACTTCATAGGATGTCTGTTCCTACTGTGACATTACCACTGACAAAACCTTTTGTTTCTGTTCTAAAGAATATTCAATAAATCCTATTTACATCTCTTGTAAGAGATCTTAGAGGGAAAGTGTTATTGAATGATTCCTGTTTACTGGAAATCTTATAATTACTTATAATACTTATAATTATTTAATACTTTACTTAAATATTGCACTTTCGTAACAAATCAAACAATTACTCATCCAAGTTCGTTTTTCACTACAAAAAAGTCAATCTCCCAATCGTCTTGATACGATTTATTATTTTTCAAGTATTTTTCGCCTGTAAGATATGAAGGATTGTTAAAAATTATTTCCACCCATAAAATTGTCACTGATCCACTGTTGTTTGTTATCAGCAACCGTAACCGTTACAAATAGAAAAAAGAATATCAATTCGCAGCCGTACGACATCGACAGCAAAAAAGCAAAATTGATAGATTTGATTTCTTGTCAAAAAATTTCCCACCAAATTTTTAATACATTGTTTTTATATAACGGAATTTTTCAGAGCAATGGGTCATGACCGGGCCACTTAAAAAGGCTAGATGATCTGCAGGTTGAGCATCGCTAAACTAAAGTATTTAAGATCAGTTTTATGGAGTAGTAATATTTTTTTATGTTACTCCCAGCATATTGTTTATTTTTATAAAAACAATTTATAACTTCCATGAAGAAGTCCGTTGCCTTAAAGGAAAGCAACTGCGATTCTTCAGGAAGGATTACATTAAAAAATATTGACTCTCTGAAGGTCAGTATTTTTTTACCATAAATTTACGTATTCTTTTCTAGGATTGCTATGAAAGAGAAAATGATTGCAGATCGTCAAGTAAAGAAAAGGTTCGAAACTTCCCCAGCCCCTCGGAAGTGGCTTTATTCCTTAAGCAGGAGTAAAGCCTCTTATGGAGAGGGGGCTGCTATGCGCTAGCAGCACGAATAAGTGCTCTTTTGCGCCTCTATCGATTGCTGTCATATCGATTTGAGCTCGATCGATATGGGCCATCCCATAAATGGTTATGTGCCCAAGATGCGACGCGACATAGAATCCGGTTGGCTCGCTAATTCCTGATTTTTAAATGAACGTTCTTGCAAGAAAAGGTTAATTGGTTTATTACTTTTTCAAATGGCTCAGATTTAGGGTTGTTTCCCTCCCCGTCCTCCACTAAAATTAGATTTTTTTTGGTATATTTTAAGCACTTTCCTTAATTAAAGAGTGATAAGGCAAATTAATATTTCAAATAGGCTTAATTGAGTTTTTTTGAAAAATTCTTAATAGTTTCCGAATGTATTTAGAGTTTTTTTTATAAAGCTGTTCGAAAGTAAATAGGTTCAAATGAAAATTCAGTTTTAATTTGTTTCGTTACGGAAAACTATCGCCTTGTTAAAAATATAAATAATTTTTTTAAACGTTCTTAATTAATTTTAAATCTATGATTTATAATATAATTTTCTTGCGTGCAAGTATTTTTACAGTATGAAGTATCATTTTAGGAATTATAAAATTGTACATGGAGTTTTCCCGGAATAATGAAACAACCCAAATATTTTCGGATATTTATAATATTTAACCCCTTAACTGGTCTGCCCGTACTCCGTACGGCATTGATATTTTCTTCTTTATATCTTTGATTTGATTTGTACATGTTTTTAATTCTGAAAATGAGGTTATTAGTGCTAGTATGTGTTTTTAAGAAATGCAGGTTGTCCACGATATTGAAACGCTTCTCATCCAGGACTTTCTTTGTGGCAAAAGCGGGAATTTCTTATTGAAGGCAGGAATTTAGATTCTGGAAAATATTCCTTAAGGAACGGGTATTGGCCAGGCAATGTACAATTTGTTGCCTGAGAAGAAATGAAAATGGAGATATAATCCAAAAAAAGCTGATGTTACCTCTGTCCCCAATGCAATTTAAGACTTAGCATTACTTACTCCCTGCTTCAAATTGTGTGTACATATAAAATCTTCGTTCTTCACAAAAATTTTAGTAAAATCTCAAGGGAAAAAATGCCACGCATATTAATTTACTGCTTTATTCAATTGTAATGCTTTTAATTATTTTTTTTAATTATTAATGAAACGAGCAAAAATAATAAAAAGAATTTTCTTGCCAAGGCTCATTTATAATTTACGGTTTTGAAAAACAGAGACAGAGAAAACTTGTATTACAAACTAACTTTACGACAGGAAAAATTTTAAATATTAATAAAAAAAAATGGCGTTGGCTTAAAAATTTCGAATTATAATTGATTTATGACACATTGAAGTTTATCATATAATAGTTGAATATTCTTGAAGCATGTCTTCGGACAATGCAATAAGGATTTCACATTGTCATGAGTATTAATACATGCAAAACCGTAAGGGAAAATTGTTCCTGCCATCTTCATAAGGTTACGTAATCGCGGACGTGAAACAATGTTTCCTCCTTAAAATACAAAATATGAATAGACGAATGGGCGGGAATGAAAATTTTACTTTACATGTGATTTGAGTCTATTTTACAGAACACTAAAGACTGTTTTTTGAAAAATATTAACAGCGTGCTAAGAATTAAATGATTCATTTACATTTTTAAATCATCGCATTAATATGGAATGTTAGATTCCATTCATTCATTCTATTCATCATATTCATGAAATTACGACAAATCTTCGTTAACTGAATATAATATTTTAAAAATCAATTGTACATTTTCTAAAATTTATATCTATAGTGTAGTTGCATAAAATTTAAATATATCTTAATATTTAATTTTTCTATTTTCATAAAAACCGTTAGTATACTTGAATTTTCTTTTGATGTTTTTGTTCATTTATTTTTCCTTTGGCCTTGCGGTATAAATTGCTGATATTTATGAATTTGCCATATTTCTTTCAATTGAAGCTATGTTTTGCAATATAATGCTCAAAAAAAAAAAAAAAAAACCACTTAAGTTCTTAAGTAAATATTTATAAATGTTATAACTGATGAATTGCTGATCAGAGTTAAATATTTGCTATGAAATAATATATCAAAGTTAACTTGCTTAAATTTGAAACACAGTCAAATTACTGCGTATTTATTTTACCGTAAAATCCGACGTATAACGCGCACCTATACTTTCTAGATGCATTTTTTAATTTTTGGGTATATTCGCCGTAAAACGTGCACCCCTTTTTTTACGAAAAAATCTGAAATACATGTGTGCACAGCTCTTATGTTTTGAAGTATACAAACTTCAACCAAACTTTTGAAAAAATAGTATACTTTTAGAACTACAACCCTTTAAGTTCAAAAGGAATGTCTTTTTTTAAAATAAACAATATTTTAATATATGTAGAGTCTAATTTTTTTCAAAACTTATCTCTTTTCTTTATTTTTAAAGCTCTCATTTTCATACCCGGCGTATACCGCGCAACCGTACATTTCAATCTTACTTTTTGTGCTAAAAGTGCGCGTTATATGCCGGATTTTACGGTACTTTTTTTCAGTATAAAGGCGCAGTTATAACGATTTTTTTTTTTAAAAAAAAAGGAGTGCCAATGAAATTTTAAAGCATTTAAAGAAATAGAATGTAATATTTAAATAAATAATAAATTGAGCTAAAATAAAGACTCATACGTTGCAAAAAACCGTCGTAGTTAGTATTTATGCATTCTATGAAATGACTTAAATATTTCATTTAGATAAATCTTCAATTTATTTCTACATTAAAATATGCATTTTTGAAGAAATTTTGTTTTTGAAAACTTTAAATGACGCTGTAATAGTTTATAAAGGTTTATAAATATTTCTTATAATAGCAAAATATTTTTTTAAATCAAATTATTTAAGGGATCGTTTAGCGAAGTATGAACACTTGTGCATTAGCATTGCACGCTACGTTGTTTTTTACTTTTATGCCTAAAAAACATTTTTAACTCCTAATTTATCAAAGAAACTTAAGAAAATTCTCTCGTTTCTTTATTACTTTATCTAGTAAACAGAGCTTTCATGTGACTATTCACAAATTAGATTAATTTTAAAAATATTTTACTTCAAAAGCAATCCCCATCCGATGTGTAACTACGAAAAAAAATTGGATTTTTTTAAAAAATACTAACATTTGATGATTGATAAATCAACTCATTGATTATATTTAACGTAACCGTTTACCATAACGAAAATTTAAAACTATTCAATATATTGCCACCTTGAATACAAGTACATAAAGTTTTTAAAAAATCATATTAAGTTTTAGAATTGTGTGTGAAACATTTAATATAAAAAAATAAACAATACATTAAGTTGAAATACATAACATATGATAAAAAATAAATTTCAAACTCTGAAAACAGCATTTAAAATTTTAAAAAAATTAACTACTTAATGTATGTAAATTGGAATCAGTTATAATACATATAATTATTGAAAATGTGTTCTCAATTCGCTTCTTAATAAATTCTTAAAATCCTGAAATGTTATTGTATAAATACGCACTTTTTCATTCTTATATGCAAAGTGAAATTGCAGCTGCTGTATTATTACCGCGTTGTTTCTGTGGAGTTGTCTATGGGTTCGGTCCTCTGGTAACGATAAAGAACCTCCCCAGTCTACAGGAGCTCAGGTACGTTAAATCTGTCGAAGCTCAAAGTACTCACGTTGACGTGGAAATTTGAAGAGGGGCTTTCCAACTCAGGTGTCACCGATCATCCCCGTGTAGCTTCAACGTGCGAAGTTAAAAAGCAATCAAAACTAGAAAAGAAAAGAAAAAATATAATATTAATAAATATTAAGATAATGTTCAAGTCCAAAAATATAAGTTCTGAGTATAGAGGGCTCGTATTTTGATATTAGAATTTTAATGTTGTAGAGCAGGGGTCGGCAACCTCTTTTAGCTGTGGCGCGCCAAACCAATCTACCAATAGGATTCAGCGTGCCACAGATAAGAACATTTTTGAAAAAATTCAATTCCCACGATAATGCACGCAGAGTTAAAGAACAGAGGTCAATAATATATATTTGATATTTACAGTTTTATTATATAATAAATTTGCATCATTTAAAGTTTTTTCTTAACATAAAAAAATGAACAGCATAAAATTTAACTATACATATATTGTGGATTTTTAAACATATTTGTTAAAATAAGAAATAGAGAACATAAAATAAAAGTATTTTCTTTCATTATAGTTAGATAAAAAGATAACTAAATATTTTTATGCGAACCTAGTGGTTGCACCGCTTAACACTTTCATATTACAAAATCAAGGATATAATGTGCGTGATTTTCAATTTTGACACGATTCTAGGCTTTCAGTTGTTAAACAATTTCTTTGCGGACTCGAAATATTTTTCATATGAGGAAAGATGTTTTAAAATTAGATATGTAGAACCCAAAAAGCGGAAAGCCGAGTACATGCAGTTTTCTCTCTTCAAACAATTAAATCTCTCTAGCAATGACATTCAGTAATTTACAAAATAGCTAGAAATTTATCTTTAGAGTTATCTTTCAGATTTTCTTGTATCACCATAACTCTGAAGATGTTTGAAGAAGTTCCGGTTAAAATGTAGAATAAGGGGCCATTTGGCGACCAGAATCAGTGGCCAAAATACCTATATGTAGCGGTAGAAGTTCCGAGAGTAATGAAGCGACGTCAAAGTAATGAATTCTGGCATTTAGATAAAAAAAAATCGCCAAATCCTAGGGGCATTTCTACATTTTAGCCGAAGGTCCTTTACAAATTTATCAATTTCTAACCACTTAAAAACTGACAGATTTGTAGAGTAGTGCAGAATACCACTGAGAATTGTGCAGTGTGCTTTATGTGGCACGCGGGCCGTATGTTGCCGACCCCTGATATAGATAAGTATTTAAAACACCGTATTATATAATGTACTTATGCACGAGACATATAAAATAAAAATACATTCAATCAATATGGCTTTGAGATGGAAATAGATAATTCTGTATTCCATGTACAAACAACTAATTTGTTTCATTGTTTCAAAGCACCTTATTGCAAAATGCAAACATTACGTATTCTTAAGACATCAGATCGTATATTTCTCGGCGCACCTTTATTGTGGAGGGGTGCGCCCGAAGAATATTCTTTCCCATCATTCTAAAAGTAATAAAACCTACAACCACCCTGACATATCGCATCGAACTGGGGAGAATACACAAAGAGTGGCTCAGAGTTGTCCCTGGTATAAATAAGGATCAATGCTTCCTGCTTCGGTTGGAAGATGCCATTAGTCGACACCTGAGTAAATCCGAGAGTGACTTTTCCACATCTAAGTGCGATTATTATCAACTTGGAAAGAGTTGATCAGGTGTTTGGAGGCTATGAAAAAGACTGTAAATTGTATTAAAGAGCTCTCTGATTGTGGAAGCGTAATTAATTTATAAAGGTAGAAAGAAAAAGAGAAGAAATTATTTTAGGAATTAAAAAAAAGTTTCTATAAATGAGAGTAAGCTTGGTATATCTTATTAAATCAGACTTTTTTTACACACATATTACACGTTAACATTATTTTGTAGCATTTGTGTCAGCTGTAGGTAGTTTTTTAAATTGAACATATGCTAGGTGTTTAAATTAATTACTATGTGCTATTTGTCGAGTGGCAACCGTTAAGATTTTCACTGTTTATTTATTACTGTAATTTGTTATAAAATATTAAATACTTACATGGCAGAGGTGTCGAAATAAATTTTTGGAGATTTTTTTAAAACTACTTAATATTAAGATAGAAAAACTACCTCACTATATACTGTATGGATTTTAATAAAAACCATATGAGCCTTTTCGGTACAGAAAAATGGGGAAGTAAAGTGCTTGACGCCCATTTAATTACTATAACTTTGTGAGTTTAGGAAATTACATTCGATCTTTTGCGATGTGTATAACAGTCGGCATTTAAAAACGATTTGATTTGAAATATTTATCGAATATTACTAGCAATATATATCTTTAAGCATAATTCACTATGAAAACTAAAAATTATTTTAGTTTAATATGTACTCAGTAGCAAAAGAAGTGTGAATATTTCAGCATGTTTATTGTTTCATTCCACAAATTTGATTCCTTTTACTCCCACTTTTCTTTTTCATTCATTATTTTATTTTCATTAATTATTTTATCAATAGCGATATTGCATGAATTTCAGCTAAACGTATCTATCTCATGGGGTAAAAATTCGGATTGTGCGTAAAATGTTTCGCACTTATACACTCTATAGATTAATGAACAAGTTTTAAAAATATTTACGAATATACTACTGCAGCTGGTGTTCTAGTTATTTCCTACTTTACTATTTTCCTCCTTTCTGAGTCTTAGCAAGGTATTTGCTTACGTTTCTGAATCGATGTCTGGCTGAAATTCAAAAGCTTTTTTATCTTTACTATCTTGTGCAGGGAAAAAACCAAACTGTCAGAAAGAAAAATGCTTTGTCAAAGTTATGTTACTTAAAACTGGTATCTCAAAAATTTATGAATGTATTTTTTTTTTCATATTTAATATATATTTTATTTTTTGTTGTTTCTAATCCCCGATTGTCTAGCAATGCTAGACAATCTCCATGAATCCAAAAACTCGAAGAAATTCTAAAAACCGAAGAGGGTGTCTTGAAGAGAATATCTTCCTTTTTAAAATCCAAACAAGTCAAGATGTGGGCAGGGGAGTCCAGCTCGGAATAACACCAGTAGTACTCCCTCACCCCCTATCCCTTAGGGATTTCACATCATCCCTAAGGGATAGGATCAATTGATGGGAGATGTTAAAATAACCTCTCTTCAAGGTCATTTCCATAATGAAAGTAAGTGATTTTATCAAACCCTGAACTGTTTAAAGGAAATGATGAAATAAACTAGTCAAGATTTGCATTTGCAAAATGCTGTCCAGGAGGGGAGACACCTGGGAGGTCGAGTCCTTGTACTTCCTAACCATACAGGTAGTACTATCGATCCCCTAAATATCAACCCCATACCTTTAAAAAAAAATGGCTGACTTGTTCATTTGATCATTTCACTAAAATAGTTCGGGGATATGATCATTTCACTAAAATAGTTCGGGGACATGATCAAATCACTTACTTACATAAGGGAAATGATCTCAAAGAGACATTTTAACACATCTTGCGTGAATTGATTATCTCTCTTAGGGATTCGATTAAAATCCTAATTTCATCATTTTTCTACGACAAATATATTTCATATTTTATTTCATTGCCCTTATAACTGGGTTAAATATATTGTTTAAAAATAATTTAAATATATGATTTTGAATTCCATGTAGAGTGTTTTGAAATTCGATATAATTTTCATTCATTTCAGTCATATATATATAAGCACCCCGCCCCAAAATAACATAAAATTACTAATAGAAAGCATTTTAGAAAACTTGTCTCCGAACGTAGGCAGATACCTCAAGGCTGTCTTCGTGTAATGTTTAAAAATAGGACCCCAAAAAATATTTTTTTCCGATAAAAAAAGTTCGAACATTAACATTCTGACCATTCAATTTTGAGAACAGCAAATTTTGTTATACTACTCACCTTTATCCGAGTTCGTCTGTTTTTTCCGGTATAAAATGGACTCCATCGTTCGTCTCTTATACTGTTCACACTAAACGAATTTTCACTTTAGATGTTCAAGTGAAACATTATTTTATGTATATAACATTTTGAAATTTTTAAAAGGAGTTACTTTTATAGTATATGAGGGCATTTCAATCATATGCTCTGATTTCAATTCAGAATTTTTAGCAAATGGTAAAGACAACTTTAAGGAATTACTTAACTAACTCATGCGTATGAAAAATTACTGTCATTAAAGGTTTTAACCAGAGTAGATATCTGAAAAATTATTTTCAGAATTTGCTTTAAAACGATTTAGCTTTATCGTAAGTTTAGTTTTGAATTTAATATTTTTCATAGAACATAGGTATGTTTCTTACCATTCCAAATGATCACATACAAATATATATATATATATATATATATATATATATATATATATTGTAACCTGTTAGAAACAGGGTTTTCAACTATGGGGGGGGGGGTAATTATTTCGTTGTATGTTAAAATGCAAGAAAATATTTGAAAAAACATTAATACATCAAACTGATATACATTTTCTGTTTTTAATGCTAGGAATTTATTGATATAAACTATGACACGGGATACATTATGCTTTATAATAAATTAAGTAAATAATTTTCAACTATAATGCAACTGATTGTCGTATTTAGTCACGTCACATTTCGAGCCTACACGAGGGCTATTGTGACGGCGAACTTCGATATTTTATTTTTTCCTTTTTTTTAAATCGAAGTGTGTGTGTAAAAGAGAGAAAAGAACAGAACGTCTTTTTATTTTTTTATTAATTGTTTCCATTACTTTTTTAAAAATTATACGATTCCATTTGCTTTATGCTTTTGAGAACTGCTCGATTTTGAATTTCCCATTCAAGTGACAAAGACGACACTAGAGCTGTATACTCCACTCTCCAAATTACTACACCCTTCCAACGTGCGGACTACGACAGCGTTAACGTGCATGAGTCTCTAGAGCAGGGGTGGCCAAAACGTCGACCGCGAAGACATTTTAGGTAGTCCGCGCGACCATCCCGATAATGACCTCGGATATTAACAATTTAATTTATGACTTACGACATATAATTAATGAACTATTTAAAATAAAAATTTACAGTTTACGCTTTAAAACCTAAAACAAACTGTGCAAAGTAATACAATGAATTTGTCGTTTTACAGTGGAGAATTAAATAGAAACAACTTGACAAAGTGGGATGCTTAGATTATATCCCGTAGCCGGCTCGAAAATTAGCGACGCAGCGAGTCAACTAGTCTACACGTCGCACCCGCCTGTTTAGTTTCAGTTCTCAGTTAAATCGTCTTACGTTTCAGGTCGCTCGCTTCCTACCGCACTGATACGATAATTTGTTGTTTCAACAACCCGTCCAAAATGATTCAGCCAGGTACCAGTGCTAAGAGAAGTAAAATATACCATTATCACAATGAGTGGGAAGATGATTTATTTTTTGTTATGGTGAAGGAGAAATGTGTTTATCTTATATGTAACTCAAGTGTGGCACTACCAAAAAAAGCAAACGTCGAAAGCCATTTTAAAACCATGCACTTAAAATACGCTACAGACTTTCCAATCGGCAGAGAACTTCGAAAAGTTAAAGTGCATGAATTAAAGTCGAATTTACATTTACAGCAATCGTTATTTACGAGACCAGGCACCAAAGCTAAAGCAGTAACATTGGCGTCGTTTAAAATTACAGAAGTTTTGATAAAGCGAAAAAAACCATTCGAAGATGGAGAATTGATAGAAGAAGCTTTCTGTAAGACGGGAGAAGTGCTTTTCCTCGATTTTAAAAACAAATCTGAAATAATATCGTCAATAAATAATATTTCTTTGTCACGTAACACTGTGATGCGACGGACTGAAGCTATGAATTATAATTTGGAGGATTTATTAAATGACGATTTAAAAGCTTGTAAGTTCCTATCACTTCAATTTGATGAATCCACAGACATTACACAGTTATGCATTTTTGTGAGAATGGTTTTCGAAGATATGACTTCAAAAGAAGAGTTATTAACTATAATTCCATTGAAAGGACAAACGAGAGGCCAAAATATCTACAAATTATTTAAAAACTTTATTGATAAGACAGGATTTCCAATACATAAATTGGTCTCTATTACAACAGATGGAGCTCCAGCAATGGTCGAGAATCGAATTGTTTTATTGCCTTGTGCAATAATGATGAGGAAATTCACAGTTTTACCAGCTATCATTGCATTATCCATCAACAGGTATTGCGTTAAAAAATACTAGTCTAATGATATAATGCAAACTGCTTTTAAAATCGTCAATTCAATTCCTTCAAGAAGTCTTCAGAGACGACAATTTCGGACGCTTTTGGAAGAAACTGAATCAGAGAATACGGAGATCTCTTATTGCACACAGACGTGAGGTGACTAAGCAGTGGTGCTTTTTTAAAAAGATTTCGTATTCTGTTACCAGAAATAAAAAAAATTCTACAAACGGAGAGCACATTACTGAATTGGAAGATGAGAAATGGCTCATGAAACTAGCTTTTCTCTGCGATATCACTGCAAAACTTAACGACTTAAACCTAAATCTACAAGGAAAGAATAAATGTTTAACAGACATGATGAGCGCGATTAAAACTTTCAAAGAAACGATAAAAAGGTATGCGTCTCAATTAAGAAAACATGAATTGAGAAACTTCAAAAACATGGAGGAAGAGTGCATCCATAATCCAAGCCGAGACTTCGAAGATTTCGCCGAACACTTAGATGTTTTGTTTGAAGAATTTGAAAGAAGATTCGCTGTGACATAATTAAGTTGGTAGAAATACTCAATTTTATGATATTTCCATTTTAAAAAAATGTCAACATTGATGGAGTATCTGAAAAAATAGCACTAATAGATACCACATCCGTCACGGTTGAGGAAGAAATTATGAAATTAAGATGCGACATATTTCTTAAGTCCAAAGCATCTAGCGATACTGATTTTTGGAAATTAATTTTTGAGGAAACGTTTCCAAATATTTACAAATTGATTTTGTATTTTAAATCATACTTTGGATCCACGTATCTTTGCGAATCTGCTTTTTCAACCGTGAACGCCATAAAAACCAAACATCGGTCGCGTTTAACAGATGAACATTTAATTTCGTGTTTACGCATTGCAATAAGCTCGTACCAGCCACAATATGATAAACTTGTCGCAGATATACAGTGCCAAGTTTCAACTAAACGAAGTGAATAGGATGGTCCAATTTTTGATATATGAATACTTTGACTATTTTTGTCAGTAAATTTTTATTTTGTAAATATTAATATTAAGTTTTTTTAAAAAAATTAGATAATTTACCATTTTTTCTTGTTACCGAAAATAAATATATAAACATGTACGTTACGTTAATTTAGCTCTGCCATTGGTAGACCGCCTTCGATTTTTTAAATGTGGAGTAGACCATGGATCCCAAAAGTTTGGCCATCCCTGCTCTAGAGGTTTACTCGGCTGGTTTTCAGTGAAATCAAGACAGAGCTCACAACTCATCATAAACTATGCTGGCCAAGATCTCGCAATTAGGACATGTGAGAGGCTTGCACCTCTCTCTCGGGCACCTAGATGTGTGAAAGGTAGGGAAGAAACACTCACCATGATCTAGTTAATCTATTTATTTACCACACAAAGAACAGAGGCAATTTAAACGAATAATAGTAAGAGAATGTCTCAATGCTAACCACGAAAGTGGTACAACGACGGTAAAACGCGAACGACTAGGAGACTATCAAACTTGATCCTTACTTTGATAAAGGACCTAACCTATCATCCGATTTAATCTAATATCAATTCAATCTTATTGAACAATCGTCACTTTAAATTTTCCTCCAAATAAGTCTCAAATCACAATAATTCTATAGCAATTCCTTCTGTAGCAGTCTCACCTGACTCGAGTATATCTTTTCTCCTACTTTATCTACAAGCTAGAAGACCTCAACTATATATAGTAATTTAATTTAAATATCACGATTCTCTTCTTCCGAAGGGTTGGTTGTGAATAACACGAATTGATAGCCCAAAGATTTTCTAAGAGGGTCAATTGAAGGGACGCATATAGATCCGTCACAGACATAAACATTTAGTGTGAAAAACGTTGAATTTTTCGGTTAGAATAATAATAGAGTTGCATGTTATTGCCTCTTGCTTATCATCAATAGATCGTAAATTTTCAAACTAGAATTTTCATTTAATCGATTTTGAATTGTATTTATTAAGTGGTTAATATTTGTAATTCACCTTCAAGTAACAAAATCATACATAAAAATTATAAAAGCATTAAATTTCTTTTTAAAAAAACTCATAGAATGAATCTTATACACAATTCTCATGAATATTTAACGAAATTCTAGAAATTGAATTTTTTTTACAGTGAATACACACCAAGACCTTGCTTTAATTGGAGTAGGTGACGTTCTTTATAATGGATATCACGTTCGTTTTTGAATTTCAAATGATTTTAAAACGAGCCTTTGGACGTCAGTGTTACTTATGATAATGTGGTGAATATTGCTTTTGGACAAATACATGTAAAACTAATTTCGAAAAATCGGAACCAGAAAATGTAATTTAAACTTAATTTATGAAGTTGGTCATTTCTATGTCTCGGGAGAAAAAATCAAATTTATACCGTAAGCTCGTTTTTTTCTCTTCTTTTACAACATTTTTGAGACTTTCTTGTTTATTTGTTTCGACGTATACATTTTTTATTTGCAAGTTTATTGGATTGTAAAACCCTTTATGTTCCTTTTAAATCATTGAATTAATATTCTTAAGCGTTTTATGGTTTATTAGCATTTGTTTTTTTGAAGATTTTTATTACATTTATTACTATAGTTTTATCTTTTTTTGTAAGTAGTATTTATTTTGTGAGAAAGAATTATGAGTAACCTTTTGGAATTTTTTTTTCTTCATTTAAGTACTAGATAAATATTTAATCCTAGTATTAATAGATCACACAATAATAAAATTTTTATGTTCTCCAGATTGGAATTATTATTTGTTTTTCTGTTCTATCCTTTCTGCAATTAGATTTACAGAGAGTTTGGGTAGGGACCGCATTTAATGCTTGCATTTTGTAAAAAGTGATAAACTTTCGGAAACACTATTAAATAGATAAAAGGAACATTTCTTTGAAGGATGTGCACGCTTTTTATTTCTTTATCAAATAATTAAACCTTTTTTTGTAGTAAAATCTCTTTTTCTTATATACCAATTCTACAAATTTATTTATTTATATTAATTATTTAGATGATGATGATGATGAAAGGTGATTACTGTATCCGATAAATAAACAAGAAATATTTAATAAGCAGGAAAAATATAATCGTGCGCTAAAATCTTTTTTTTAAAGAATTATGACTTTTTAATAACATTCCAGAATCACTTACGATGAACTATTTAAATAGAAGTTTATATTTATGGTTTGTGTGTGTGTGTTTATAATTTTGGAAAGAGTAGTAAAATATGTTTTTAAAAAATAATTTATTCCTAACATTTTTTTTTAAAATTAGAATGTTAAATGGTAAATATTAAAGGCGAATTTATACACGTCAGCATTTAACAACTTAGAAATAATATAAACTCATTTAAAATTCACTTTTTTTTATTTTACACATATACTAGTATATGTGCAAAACATTATATTATACCCTTTTTATTTTTCTTTATCGGATTTAGAAATTTATCTCCTGGAAAATTGTGTAAAAAGGAAACGGATCTCAACTTGTTATTTTAAATTACCGATCCGCTGTTTAATTTAAATTTTAATTTTGTAATTTGCAGTATGAAACTAGAGAGAATTATGATGAAAACAAACAATATACAGTCGAACCCTGATTTAACGAATTTTTTACTATCTCCGATTTAAATGAAGGCAAATTTATTAACGAATTTATTTAACCTATTTAACGAATAATAAACCCCTATTTAACGATTAATAAACACCTATTTAACGAATAATAAAACCCTAATTAACGAATTATTTCAGCCATTGGAAATTTTTCCTTTTATTAATTTGCATTAGAGAAATTTGGAATTTTTTTTTCAAATGACATACTTTTTTTTTTTTGTCTGGAACCGAAAAATACTTTTCTTGAAAGCAGAAAATTTCAACGGGATAGGGTGAAGACCATTATTAGACTACAGGTGCAGATAAGTCATGAGTGTAACCTATCGTGTGAGTCTTGAGTAGGACAGGAAATTCCTCTTTCTTATCTCATCTTATTCCACAATGTTAGGGAATATTTTAACGATTATGATACATTTGATGACGGACTTCTTATCTGTGCAACTGAAGTTCAGGAAACTGTTGATTTGCCAAAGCCAATGAATAGTGAAACTAATAACGAAACACTTATCAAAACTGTTACATTGTTTGGAAACTGTGAAAACATACCTCTCTCTTATGCAGCAGTATGTAAATGTCAGTATTTTCTTCTCTGCATGAAGTTGAAAAAGAACTATTTCAAGTTGAGAATCAAAAAAGATTTTCAAACATCTATTAGTCAATTTTTTAATTTAATTTAACTGGGGCGTAATAATTCACAAATCGTATTTTTAGCTCTCTGTTGAATAAAAAGTATAAAATTTCTAATCATGGATATTTTTTGTGTAGTTACTTATTGTAGAATTTCCAAAATGTTAATGCAACGAATTATTATTTTGTTGGGACCCCGATTTAACGAACGAAATGTTCGCTTACGATGAATTCGTTTAATCGGGATCTCATTATTATAAAATTATCTTTTGCATCTTAAATAATGGAAAAACTGCGGTTTTTTTTTTTTTCCTTCCTTTTTTTTCCGTTTTTTAAAATCATTTTTGACGCCCAGTTCTCTCGTGATACTCCTTGAGTTAACATATGCTTTGAATACAAATATTTTATTTATAGCAATAGACTGAACCTAAATTTTAACCACTCGAAATCAGAAATCCCTCGATTAAAAACAACCCTTTACTGCTAAATAAACTCTCGAATTCAGGAAGGAAAAAGTATGGCCACAATTTAGAGCTTTGGGGGGGGATGTCAAAAAATTCCGCCGTCGTTTCCACGGGCCATCCCGGCCATAATTTGGGTCTCTTCCGCACCATAGATTACAGGTAGATATTCGATAAAAACGCGTTAAGAAGTGAAAACGCCACTGTAAGCGCCCTAATATGCCTTTTATCGCCAACTTAACTGCCAACCGAGTTTTAAAGCATATTCGGGGGATCGTTGGAAACCATTAAGCACCCAGCAGGGAAAACTTAACGTCATCGGTAACCGTTCACCTGACTTTTACGTAGGTGAACACGTTTTTGCCATTAAATGCCGTTATGAGCCCATCAACGGCGCAGCGCCGGAGTCTCTTAAACGGCACGCCGGAATGACCCCGGCGACTCGATTCCCGGCGAATTGTTTGAAGTCATCTCATCACTGGTTTCTTTTTCTCTTCCCTGTAACGGGCCACTCTTTATATCGATGGCCCATGAGTTCCTTTTTTTTTTGCCCATGAACTCCTTTTTCGGAATCGTCTGATAAAACGGTCACGCGAACCATATCGTTTGTCGCGCATATTTGCTTGTGAACCGAGCCATTTTTTTCTCCCTTCTTTTACTCTTCTATCCTTTTTTTCCTGCCATTTTTATATATTTTTTTCATTCTATGTTATCTCGTGTTTTTGTGTTTGGAGAAATAGAGAGGGAGGGAAAGAAAAAGGATGGGATGGGTATTTGAGGGGATTTTGTTGATGGTTTAGGGTCAATTTTGTCAATACCTTCTCCATTTTACTGAGTGTTTCGAAAAAGAAACAGTCATAAGAGTTGTAATTCTGCTTTTGGTAGGAAGAACAGTGTGGAAGTTTTAAAAGCAAAGGAGGACTTTTTTTTTTCTTAGTGAAATGTGTGAGGATTTTATGTGCTTATAGTGCTATTATTTTATCTGTTCTAAACCTTATTATTGGTACTATTTTATGCCGAAGTATTACAGAAAGGGAACAATATCACAGATAGCAGACGTACGTTTTTAGTGGAGGGAATCCATCTTTTATTCCATTCTTTAAAATTATTGCTATATATATAAAGATTTTTAAAAAAAGAAACCAAATATAATAAATCAATACTTTAAATCAGTTGTAGAAACCCTCAAACTGTTATTATTTATGGCAGAAGTCAATTATAATGCTACACACTCAAATTGTTTTTTTTCCCTTCTTAATTTTTTTAAATGACTACTTATGATATAAAAAGTGAATTTGCATACTTTTAGCTATATGGAGTGAGTGAGTGAATATTAACGTCGCATTGTTCAGCTACACAAGGGCTTTTGGCGACGGTCCTCGTAATTTTGAACCATGATCATTTAGCTATATGGAAGAATATTTAATAAAAAATTAATGTATAAAATTTTAAAAAACAATAATTAAAATTTGCAAGGAAAAGGAAAATTAGGATTACAGCATATGAAATAAAAGTTATATAATCCTGCGATTTTGTTCTAGAATACTATTTCAATTTATATAATATGGCAATTTATAATATCAACATTGCACTCTCCCTTTTTATTATCAAATCTGTCGTTTTGGGAGTGCAAACCCTTATATAAATTTTCAGCTTCTCTTTGACAAGGATTCTAAAATTTTATGTGGTAGGTGATTATTTCGGAAATATAGTCTAAATAATTATGAAAATAATTTAATTAAAATCAAACTTTAGCTGAAAAATTGATTAAATATATTTAGTACATCAAAAGTAAGAGATAAAAAATGTAATTTTTAAAAAATAATTCCTTGTTCGGTTCACGTAATTCTAGAACACTATCTTCAAAACGGGGTTCGAATGGATCCCGATGTCTTAAAATGCTTTGGGGGATCAAAAAATAAATTTCAACTATGCAAATTGCAATATTATGTGCAAATGTATTTCAAATGTATTAATAAAGTAGTTCGATGTTGTAGAAAAAATAGATATTCTTAGTTAGATGATACTTGTCTTTTATGAAACCTTCTTTAGTTGATAAGGGGATCTATTTACAACAAATTTACAAGTAAATTAGTACTTAAATTTAAGCACCAAGTAATCTAGAAAGTCGGTAAGTCAAGTTTAACGTTTCTTTCTCTAGTGAGTAAACGGTGTGGTTGTTTTGAAATGTATTGAGTTATTGAAAGTTTTTATTCAACTGACCTGTGTTTTCTTCAATCCTTTCTCCTGGGATGAGGTGGCAACGGTATCCTAGTAGTTATGGTCTCGGACTCGTGGCCGGTGTGTATGATCAGTTTGAACCCTAGTGCCACTGAAGACCTGCCGTGTAGAGGGGCTGGTGCGTCTTAAATCAGTCGCGAGTGGTAGTTTTTAGAGGTGTTATCTCATCATTTGATTGTGGTAGCTCCTGCGACTAGCAGATGAACTCCGTTCGAAAAATAAAATTAAAAATTATGAATATTCAGTTCCTTTTTTTTATTCTTATATTTTTCAAGCTTGTATTTTACAATTTATTTTTTAGTATTCAATCTTTTGATCTTACAGGGGAAGATAATTGAACAGATAATAAATATATTACACACGCGTGTATGTGGGACTCACAAGTAAACAATTTTTAGAATCATTGGGCTAGAATAACACGAGAAACTATGAGAGACGGACCTTATATTTTGAATTATGGTCAAGTTATTAATGTTTTGGACGTGTGATTAATTAAGGGTTCTTAAAGGGGAAAAAAGTCGGCTTCTAAATAAATATATTATTGAATTCATGAGCCTTATAATACCTAAATTGTGTGTCTGTGAAGCATCCCTCTATAAAATTTGCAAAGATGTTATGGCAAACGTTTATTTTATAGTACAAAAATGTCCGTCATTCTTCACGTTGATCTTGGTAGATTTAAGCTACGACACTTCAAACATTGCCTAAGAAATTGATATTTTCTCACTTAAATTTATTTGTAAACACTTCCAAGTTTACGATGGTTTTTTGAAGTTTTAGATCTCTTAGGTTTTCATAAAATCAGATAAAACAATTCAAGTATTTGTGTGTCAGACATAATTAAAAATAAAACATTACCCAACATTATTTTGGGGTTTGGAGGATTTTTTAGTGGGGTGTTTTCTTAAATTTTGTAAATAATTTGGCTGAATGGTAAAATTGTTTTTACTTTCGCTTCTTTCTCGTACAGATTTTTCATAAATAGCGATTGTTGGGCGCATTTATTTAGTTTAATAATGTTTTTAAAGTTATTTTACTAATACTTAATATTAGTTACTAAATAACACTTGGTTTTATGAAAATTAATGACTAAAATTTTTATTTTTAATTCAGAGTGAGAAAATAAAAGAATAAAAAGGCACTTTTAGTTGAAAAATTTCCTGTGTTTAAATTATATTTAAAAAAGCATCATTTTCATTTTGCGATTTTCAATAAACTGAAAATTTATTTCGATTGTGTCGATTTTTTAATTACGTAAATTTATGAATATAAAATCCGTAAAAATTAACCAAAGGTTTGTATATTTTTTACAAGAAAGAGTTTTTAAACGAGTATCTGAAGAAAAGATTTTGTATATGTATTAAAAAAATACCATTACGCATGTGCGAGGGGAAAATACTGTATTTACTCGAATCTAAGCCACACTTTTTTACCAGTATTAATGCTACTGAAAATAGGGCGCGGCTTAAGATCGAAAGTAAACAAAATTCTTTTGAGGGAGCAATTAGAGCCATTACAGGTTCACGTATGTATTTAAAAGTTTATAATGCTGGTAAAATAACTAATTATTCATTTCTTATTAGTTCTCACTTTAAATTTATTTTAATCTCGTAAAATTGGATATCGATAAACCTTAGATTCGAATATAAATACGGGATATATTACTTTTGAAGTTGACCGGCGAAATTTTATCTAAACTGTATAGTTGAATGTAAGGCACGGGAAAAAAGTTTCATCCTCTAGGACAGGGGTAGGTAACTATCGGCCCACGGGCCACATACGGTCCAGAAAGAGTTTTTTTGTGGCCCATCCTGACAAAAAACTAAATAGACAGAAAATTCAAAATTGGGTCAACATATATTTGTATGAAGAGCAAATATCAATCCAAGTTGGCTGATATCAACCCGCTGCAGTGATGAGAATTTCAACACAAGCAATCTCACTCTTGATTACTAAATAAAACTGTAGAAAAGTGTGATGGGAACTCTCACACATTAAACTGATTTTACAATTAAATTTACTTGCAACTGAAGATACGAAATAAGTACAATAAGTAAATTGGATAAAACTGATACTCATTTACTGAATTTGTATTTATATATTAATTTTCGTGATGCAATTTACACCTTTTCAGAGATGCAAAGTGAACTAATGAATGCAAACATTTTACAAAGATGCGATCCTCGGCTATCTTCCGCTTCTACAATGGGGCCCTCGCTAATGATATAAGATAATGTTATATCAAAAACAATAAATAAAAAAAAATAATTAAAAAACGTTCTTTTTTTAACAACAAAAAAATTGCAGATAGATTCTACAATCGTACTTTCATTTAACGAAATCGCTAAAACTGGAAAAAAAAGTTCGTTATGTGGAAAATTCATTAAATAGAGATTCATCATTTAATGTACTTTAGAAACCTCTTAAAACTAAATTTAAACTCATATGCACTATATATTATTAGAAAAGTAAGTATTCACATTTCTTCTGTAAAATATATCGATTTATTGTTAAATCTTGCCCATCAAAAAGAAATATTTAAGTAAAACAAGGGAAAAAATACTTTGTCTAGGAAAACACTGTATTTTCTGCTTTAAAAAATAATTTTATATTAAAATTAAGGAATTTGAAGGTCATTTTCTAATTGTAAGTCTGCAATTAAGTTTAAACATACAGTATTTTATAGCGAGTAATTTCAAACATGTATTATTTTATAACCAGTAATTTTAAACATATATTATTTTATAACCAGTAGTTTTAAACATACATTACTGCATGAGTCCTTAAATTTAAATACCGATAAGATCGGTTAATTTTACTTGAAATATTACGATACTTTCATTGCTCTAGGGGAGCTAGGCACCTGGTAAAACCAGTTCAGGGTCATTCATCCTCATAAAAAGTGTCAAAAGAGAGAATAATTTGAAATGTCCAGAAATATTTTAAAAATAGGGAGAAAAAAATCGAATTACTAGAGAAAAATCTCGTTAAATAGAAAATACACTTCTCTATTTGGAGGTTATTTTACGAAGAAAATAATAAAATGTTTTTGATTCGAGGAAAAAGTTCGCAAAATAGAATAATTTGCTAAATAGAGGTTCGGAAAGGAGCTTTTTTTTTTCCATTCCATTTCTTTTTTTGACGATAAGATGTTGGCTCAGAAATGCGAAAACGAAGCTCCCCAAAACGATCGGAAAAGAAAAGAACACCGTCCATATTGACACTCCTATCACCATTCGAGTCAATATTTGGGGAATGGAAAAGCAAGTGTTTCCATTTCTACAAACTGTAATATCACGACCTCCGCAAGCGTTTCGCTTCCGCCGCTCGGGAATATGAGTCATGGTCTTCAATTATTCATTCGTTTTTGCGGATCACGATTCTCTGCGTACATGCATTGGCATTGTTGCCTTAAAGGAAACTAATTATTTCCAATGAGTTACGTCGCTTTCTTGCCCAAGAGGAAAGTGACCCGGCGCAGAAAATATGCAAATGAGAACTCCTTGGTTTCCGAGGGTGAATTGGTTCTCGAATAAACATTTAATGTCCTACTTAATCAAAAGCGAGGATACTTTTATGTATTTTTTTTTAAAAAAAAACATCTCGTGTGTTCATCGAGCACAAATACGTAAACACAAACAAGTATAAACTAGTTCAATAAAATATCTATTATTAGAATTAATTGCCAGCCTATATTAGATTTAATGAGGTATCTTGAAAATTTGGGTGATTCATATCGATATACTAAGCTGCAATATTATTCCTCAATATCGATTAATTATATTATTTATTTCAATAAACGTACATAATTGTTCATTCCTTCCTTCCTCAGTGGCTCAAAAGTCCAGGGTGGGCCTCGGACTTTTTAAGAAGCCTTTCCCAGGCCATCCTTTTTCCCGCTAGTGTTCTCCAATTTTTAGTTCTCAAAACTAGGAGATCTCTTTCTAGGCCATCAATCCAACTCATATTTGGCCTGCCTTTTCTCCGTGTGCCAATGGGTTGGGCATTGGAGACTTTTTTAGTGGTGCGATCTTCGTCCATTCTGGCAACGAGGCCTTCTCATTTAATTCGTTGTACTTTGATGAAGTTAACGATATCAGATTCTTTATAGGAGTGATAAAGCTTGAAATTTGATCTTCTTCGGCTCATTAAAAATGCAAGGAAAAAATTTCAATCAAATGTAGGGAGGAGTACTATAGCCTTCGACTTTATGTATTTTTTAATTCGATAAAAAATATTTTTTAAAATATGCCAAGGCAGGGCTGAGAAATTGTTTTAGCTGGAAGGCCATATTGGAGAAGCGAAGGATTCCGGAGGAGCGAACTTTTTTTTTTAAATGATTGCATAAATGAATTCGTTAACTTTGCATCTCAGAAAAGATATAAATTGTACGATGACAATCACTAAATGTGGTATTAGTGGTGGTTTTATTCAATTTTTTTACTGAGCTAATTTCATATTTATAGCTGCAAGCACTTTTAATTTTAGAATCAGTGAACCCTGTCTCAATTTTCTGCATTTTTTTTTAAATCAGGTCTGAGATTGCTTGTTGAAAATCTCATCACTGCATGCAAGCTAATGTCAGCCAATTTGCATCTATATTTTCTCTTTTTTTATCTTCATGCAAAAAAAAATTTGGTCACAAATACAGTCGAACCTTCATATTGCGAATTTTTCTATATAGCGAACTTTTTCCTGCAACCAAGAACATTTTTCGGTTTTCTTCGTAAAATAACTTCTCTATAGCGAATTGCATTTTCTATATAACGAACTTATTCTCTTATGGTTCAATTTTTTTCTCCCTATTTTTAAAGTATTTCTGGACATTTTAAGTTATTCTCTCTTTTAACACACTTTATGGTGGTCATAAATCTTGAACTATAGGTCTATTAGAAGCCTATCTCACCAAAAGCAATAGAATTATGGGCGTTGAAATTGTATTTCAATTGTAATTCGTATGTTTAGAATTTCTAGTTATAAAATAATGTATGTTTAGAATTTCTAGTTAAAAAATAATGTATATCTAAAATTACTTGTATGCTTTAAATTAGAAAATGTCCTTAAAATTCATTAAATTTAAATATACAATTATGTTGAAAACACACAGTCGACATTCTTTTTTTCTTGTTTTTCTAGCAGTTTTTCTTTCTTTCTTATTTTTTGAACGGATAAGATATGTAAAATAAATACATATTAATTTACAAAAAGGTGGGAATAATTACTTTTTTTAATATATAGTGTTTATGAATTTAAATTTTGTTTTATGTGAGTTAATAAGTATATTTAAGATGAACCTCTGTATAACGAATTTTTCATACAGTGAACTTTTTTCGGGATTTAGCGACTTCGTTATATAGAGGTTCGACAGTATATGTTGACCTAGATATAGAGAACATTTTCTAAATGCCTTAACGGCCACTATTTAACCCCCCCCCCTCCATCGTGCTAAGGAATTCATGTGAACTTCATGAGCTAAAAATTAATTATTTCTGCGTAAATTTGTTTATAAAATATTTTTTTCGTGTTTAAAAGAATCCGAATTGAAGCTGTACATGAGTTCAATTCTTTGAACTAGAATTACTCTACTTCAAACTAGTTTCGTAATTAAAATTCGGTGTATGTCTCAGTAATACATTTAAAATGGGTTATTAATATATATATAGATAGAGAGTATTTTCACTTGTCATTTATATTTGCCATAGAAATAATATTCAATAACTATTTATAAAATTAGATGTTAATTATTTGCCTTTTAAGTCCACAATTTTAATGTTTAATAATGAGCCAAAATTTTTAAATTTTTCCTTTTCTCAGACAGGAAAGGAAATTTCCTCATTTAATTATCTTCTTAAATAATTTTGATTTTTGGAATCATTTTAAATATTTTAATAATTAAAAAATTCATATATTTCAAATACTGATATTCAGATTCAAATACTGATTATTACAGATGTGCAAATATATATAATTAAAACTATTAATCTTCACATCTATTAAAACTTGGTAAAATTTTGTGATGAGTATATTATATTTTTATAAAATTAAGTAGAACCTCTAATTTTTATTTTTTAAAACGATATCTGAAGTTAATACGCAAATTAGTTCAATAAATCCTTAAAAGTCAACAATTTACTCAAACTAGCCAGTGCACTTCAAAGTCAACTACATACTTATTATTTCCTAATATTCGACTAGATTTTAACAGTAAAATATTTTGTACAAGATAAGCAAACAACAAAATTTATTTTCAACCAAAAGTAAATATTATAATTCATAAAATAAATATTTCTCGAATCTGCCCATTTAAAAAGTTACGAGGTCGAAATATCTAAACACTTAAATTATAAATCTTACATTGTTTTAAAACTGTTTTTTTCCCCTTTTGAGATAACATATTTATTTCAATTGCATTATTTTATTGATTAAAGCGCTTCATGCATTTTGGAAAACATGGATCGAAAAACAAAATATTAAAAATAGTTGCTCTTTTTTTACACAAAAATGCCATGAAAGAGATGATAGAAGATAATGAAGATTCCATTGCGTGCAGAATATTTGATAAAATTTTTTTTTTTCAAAATATAGAACTGGAATTAAATTTATCTCTTTAAATTAAATTCGATAACTCGTGGGTATTAATTTATGTTGTTTTTCTTATTAATTCAAAAAAGGTTCAAGAGTATCAATAGATAAAAAGAGATGATTGTTTAAAAATCTTCCTTAAAAAAATGGAAACAAACAGATATTGATTTTAAAAATAAAGGTATCCGGAGCTTGAGAGGAGTTTATATCATTATTTGTTTTTGAATATTATTTACAATTTCTTTGTTTACAAGTAAATAGAAAATATCGCTAATATTATGTTGCAATATACTTATAAATATATTTATAAAATTACAAATAACTAAAATGTGATTAAGTTTTTTAAAAAGTATATAAAAACAAGCATAACTATATTTCTTTTAGCTTTTCTTTTCGTCTTTTGAGAAGTGCAAAGATATTTTATTCGAATGAAGAAAGTAATTTTATATTTGTTAATATATCTGTACAATTTATTTTTCAGTTAGTACGCTGACAGAGTTTTCTAATCATTTTCCATAATTATTCCGATTTTATTCCGCTTCATTCTGAATACTGTATTATTTTTCTTACATTTGCTAAGGTTTTTATAGAACTAGTTAAACAATGTATGTCTAATGAATAACAATTTTAAATCTTAAAATTATATTTTATAATTGAAATGGTTGGAAGGTTATTTAAAGAGATAGATAAAGCTCTATCTTGCCCAAAATGGTTTAAAGAATTTAAGCAATGCATACATTCACAATCTAAATTAATTTATGAATCACAAATTTCGAGAGATTGTGGTATATGTATGAAGATAATGTTTTTATATACTTTATCTATGCCCTTGAACATTTACATCATAACCTCTAGAATTTAAAATTTAATAAAAGAAAAATAAAAGATTTGGAATTAAGTTTGACAAAAATCTCTGCTGCTAATGAAAATGTTAATTTTATTCGAGTACACTTATTTGGGTTTATTTTATTTTATTACATTTTATTCGTTAAAAGTTATATAAACTGATATGTTTTTCTCAATCGTTCACATAACTACATCCAGTTTAAAACATAATTTATTCTTAAAGCTGAGTTAACATACAGTGATATTTTCTGCTGAATTCTGGCATGAAATTCTTTGATAATATATTGTAAAATTGAGCGCATATAAACGCGCACTTTTAACACCCAAAATAATGTCGAAATTTACGGGTACGCGTTATACGCCGAGTATAAAAATAAGAGCTTTAAAAATGAAAAAGCGATGGGCATAAAAAAAAAAATTAGACTTCTACATATATCGAAATACTGTTTATTTAAAAGAAATTATACATTCCGTATGGACTTAAAGAATTTTAGTTGTAGAATTATACTATTTTTCTAAAATCTGTTGGTAATACATCGAATAAATGACTAATTGCGCACGTATATTTCAGGTTCTTCATAAAAAAAAAAGTCCGCGTTATACGGCGAATATACCTAAAAATTAGAAAAGGCAGCTTGAAAGTATAGATGCGCGTTATACGCTGGTTTTTTACAGTAGATATATTTTTTTCCACTTCATAGTGAATCCTTTCAGGGCCTACATTTTACAGAAATCAACACAACTTCACAATACGTATTTATGTTTCCTCCGTAACTTAATACTAAAGCAATCTTGAAAATAGAAACATTTTACTTTCAAGTTCAGACAAGAAAAGAAAAGGTTTTACAGGCCGAAACAACTGTTCGATCCGCAAAACGCCGCCGGACTGAAATCAGTTGTTGAACTTCCGCGACAGATAAAAAGGATTTGAAGTCGTGGAGGAATCTAGAGGACCTGGTTCTCGACGAACGGCCCTGAAATTGTATGCGTAGCTTAGTAAAAAAGAAAGGGGAAAAAAGGACGTACGACTGTAGTAGTTGCTGACACACAATATTTTGTATGAAAAGAAAATCGATGCGTATCAGTTCATGGTCTGCTGCTGAGAAAGTTGGACTCGTCAGGATGGTTAAGGGGGTGTGCATGATTAACCAGCAGAAAGAGGAGAAAACCTCGTGTCCTATATCCGCTCTTTCACCGTTTAAAAAAGGAAATTTCATCCACGAAAAAGGGAAATGGATGAAAGAAAATTCCATCCAAATTCTATTCACGAAACGTTCGTTTCAATAAAACGCTTATTTTAAAATTACAGTCAGACCTCTATTGAATGAAGTCGCTAAATCCCGAAAAAAAGTTCGTTATGTGGAAAATTCGTATAAATAGAGATTCATCTTTCAATATACTTTATAAACCATTTAAAACATATTTTAAATTTTAAAAAAATTATATTTATTAGAAAAAGCAATTTTTCATACTTTTTTTTGTTAATAATATCTATTTATTTTATATATCTTACCCATCAAAAGGAAATTTGCAAGGGGAAAAAAAACACTGTTAAATTGATGAATTTTTTTAATTACTTTTCTGATTTCAAGCGTCTAGAAGAAATTTCAAACGTACATTACTTTATAACTATTAATTTTAAGTCCTTAAATTTAATTACTGATAAAATTTATTAATTTTATTTGACTCTTTCATTTGAAAAAGTTCAGAAATTTTATTACTCTAGGGGAGTTAGGAACCTGGTAAATCCAGTTCAAGGACATTGATCACCAAAAAATACACTAAAAGAGAGAATAATTTGAAATGCCTAGAAATGTTTTTAAAGCAGCAAAAAAAAAAAAAAATCGAACCACAAGAGAAACAGTTTGTTCAATAGAAAATGCACTTCGCTCTTTGGAGGTTATTTTACGAAAAAAATATTAAATGTTCTTGGTTTCAGGAAAAAACTCGCAAAATAGAGAAGTTCACTAAATGGAGATCTGACTGAATATACATTATTCAATTATTACTTTAAAAGTTCATTTGTTATCAAAATTGATCGCGTAAAATTTTTTATCCCGGTTGCAATTATTGTTGTTGACGTGTACTTTTTATCCTGGGGACATATGAAATACAAGTGAAGAAGAACAGAAATCATACAATCAGAAAAATATACACATTTACTACAGATGATGATCCCAGCATATAACAAGAAGGGATGCTCTGCTTTCCTTTCGAGACGGGAATCCATTACAGGCGAAAGACCGGCTTCTTTCCCGAAGAAGATACAACCATGTCTTACTCGGGATTCGAACCCAAGCCGAGGGTCATAGCCACCATACTGGCTGGGCGACGTTGCAGTTATTAATATTTTAAATATGTTTTGGTTTAAACGGGAATAAATGGAGTGTTTATTAAAGTCTTGCTATAAAGTGATACGAGGGGCTATTGACGACGGATCTCGGCCAAGTCACGAGGACGACACCTAAGCTAGCCCCTCTCTTTCCAAACTACTGCACCACGTCAAGGAAGAACATTGAGCTTCGACAAATTTAACGCGCATCAATCCCTCTACTCTGCGAATATTCAGTGGCACTAGGGCTCGAACTTACGACCCACCAGCCACGAATTCGTGACCGTAACCCCTGGCTATCGCGGGCATTAGGCGTAAAAATAAAAGGCATCGTCTCTTTGTTTTCTCCAAGAAACCCAGAGAAAATTTTTCATTCAACTATAAAGCAAGAATTCAAATTTCTGTTACGACACTGATTTAAATAAAACAAACTCTATTTCGAATGCGTTTAATGTACTTTTAAAACGTTAATGTGTTATATAGAGAATGTTAATTTATTTAAAATTGTGTACTTATATTTCATTTTGAAACAGTAGACGAGGCATAGAACCATGATTTTTTTTTTTCACGTTTTCGTGGTAAGTTAGTGTAATCATTATGTATACTGAATACTTCGCACATACGCTCTCTCTTTGTATATTTTGATATATATATATATATATATAAATGTTTTTATTTTTAATGATTTACGATATTGTAAGATAAATTTTATGCATACTAGTAAAGAATATTCATCTGCGCGAAAAAAATAGTATAAATGAATTTTAAACATGAACTTCGTAAAATATTTTTTAAAAAAAGAGAGGGGAAAAAAAGGCCAAATGTGCTAAGGAACATGTTCTGAATATTTTTCGCTTCATTTTGTCTCTGCTTAAAGGTTGCACAATTGCGAACAGGGTTGAGTTGAATTCTATTGCGTATGCACACTGTGTTTCTTTTCTCTTTCAAATAGCCGGACGCTTAACTTTCAGCTTAACTAAAAAACGGAACTCTAGTCTGAAGAATCTGAAACAAGCATGAATGAGAATTTTTGAAAAATTCAAATTATGTGTCTCGTATTAATTTATATTCAGTTTCTTCCCCTTTTTGACAACATTCGTTTGTTTTTTGTTTTACGATTATAAACTGGAATAACTCAATTTTTTAAAACTTATATGTAATATTTAATGTAATTATTTTATTTATTTGAAAGCATAAAACATAAGAAGATATCGATAATCATTTTTTATGAAGATTTGTTGAACTTTCTGTATGGCTATATAAATATGTATAATCATATTCGTAGATGACATTTTTATATTTCTTTCCAGGATTTCCATTTATTCTTATGATTACTATTTTTCAAAAAAACAATTTCGTAGTTTGTGATAACAGATATTGAATTCGTATTTTTGTTTAATGATTTAAATCTATAACCAATTAAAAACATTTTTTAATAAGTCACAACTATTTACTTAGGTTTAATACGCGTTTGCAATTAATTTATTTAGTTTTCATTCCATTTTACAAAAAATTATATTGGCTCTCTAACAAAAATTTTTTTGGTCCTCTCTGGAAAATGTTTGCCAGAGTGGACCAGATATATTCTCAAACTTTAAATACTTCTGATTCTCTTAAATTATTTTCAAAGCTTTCGAAAACTAAATCTGACATTTTTAAAATGGAATTAACCATCCGTATATTTATTTTAAATAAATTGCAATGCAAATTCCTGGCGTACGACATGTCATTGACAACTTTGTTCCCTCGCAAATAAATTTTCTGACTGTCGTGCGCATTGACGATTCCGAAAGTATGAATCTGCGCGTCGCTGAATAAATAAACTTGAATGAATGTTTGTCATTGCTTTCACAATACTTTTAGATATGTTAAAGCCGTCTGCTTATTTTTTTATTACGTATACTGAAACGTTTTCTTTTACAAAATTAATTTAATTCCAATGATGAACTAATAGAGCTCAACCACTGTGCCGCGGCACCTAAGCTTGCCGCCATTTTTTTTTTTTTTAAATTGTTGATTACACGTTGAGAAAAAAATGAAAAACATCCTGAATCAAATTTTTCGGCCGTTTTATTGAAATGAACTATTCATAAAACTGTTATTGATCGTTTGAGGACTCCATTAGAGGAGGAAGTTGCTCATTATATACTTTACAAATTTAGATACAGAAAAATTTGATTGGGTTCGTAATCCATTTGTGATAACAGATACATCTGTATATGAATTAATTTTGAATGAAGAAGAAGAACTGATTTCGCTCTGTAATAATCGAGATTTAATTTCAAAACTTGCAGAAGAGAGAGTCAATTAATTCATTTCGAATTAGAGACTTTTATGTTATAGTAGCCAAAAAAAATTATTGTTGCAATTTTCTACATCTTATTTGTGTGAATTCGGATTTTCAGCATTAACAAATATAAAAATAAAAAAAAAGATCGAAACATTTAAATGTAGATGACAAAATGAGAGTAGCGTCATCATTTTAACGACCCAATATAAAAGAAATGATCAAAAATCATCCAGCTCAAATTTCGTATTAAATGTATTCTTAAAATTAATTACTCAATAAACATTTTGTTGTCTTTGTAGCACATATTATTTTATTTAAGATTAAAAGCTATTATCAGAAACTATTTTACATAGTGTATTGTAGATAAGTAAAATTGTTTTAAACTTATATTATTGCTCTAGTGTGTCACCCCAAATTTTAAATTGTTAAATGTGTACAGCACAAAAATGTAACAAAATCATTGTAACAGAACTTAAATATCAATAAAATAAGATAGAGAATAAAACATTCGTGCGATCAAAATGCAGTTGAATTTTTCATAAATTCGATTTAAAAATTATCGATTAATACATGTTTGAACGTTGATATTTATATATACGAATATTTTAGTTTATATTGAAAGGTAACTCGAAAATAATTACTATTAAAATAACATAACTTTCATTAAAATGCATGTTATTACTACAGAAATTTTATGTCGTAGTGGATGGCAATTTTAAAACACTTTATTAACACTTAGTAGTTTCTTTTTCAGATAATAAAATTTTTCTTCGCATTTAAATAACTATTTACACCATAAAATCTTTTAAGAAACCTTCTAAGCAGATAACGCAGTCAAAACCTTTACCTTTATTTATGCAGTTGGTGCTTTCAAGAAATACTAATGGATATGTTTTATAATGATTCGGATGTGTTGTATAATATCTTAATTTTCTATATGATAATCTTATAATTTCTAAAAAGACACTCAAAAACAAAAGACACTCTTCTTACAAAAGGAAAGAGGTTTTAGTAAAATTTAAGTTATTTTTAAAATTTCACTTACAGTAACACGATAGGTAGGATTAAATGATAACCTTCTAAGTCAAATTTGTGGAAGTCACGGCATGATTTCTCAAAAAAAAAAAGATATATATTATTTTTATTTAGAACTGTAGACGAAACAAAATACTAATTTAGGACAGAAAAATGTTTAATGACATCTTCGATGACGCAAATACAAAATCGCAAACCGATGTTATTTTCATGGAGAAGGTTTCATAAAATCTGACAAATACTCTGCCAGGCTCAAAGACTTTTTTTCTCCCGCAAAATTTCCTCGTAGCCTTTTGTGCATATATTTTCAATGTTAAATAAAACATGAAGACAATAGTGTTGATTGAGTAATTCATTACAAATACATTTAATGCGAAATTTGAGCTGGATGATTCTTGATCATTTCGTTTATATTGATTCGTAAAAATGATAATGCCACTCTCATTTTGTCATCTACAGTTAAGTCGCGATCTCTTTCAAATTATTTAATGTTGAAAATCGGAATTCACACGAATAAGATGTAGAAAATTGTAACAATTTGTTTTTAAAGCTTTTTCTGCTGTTATAGGATAATCACCTCTAATTTTAATCCAAATGGACTCTTCCGAATGTTTTGAAATTAAATCTCGATTATTACGGCACAAAATTAGTTCTTCCTCTTTTTTCAAAGTTAATTCATATACAGATGTATCTGTTATTACAAATGGATTACGAACCGAATCAATTTTTTTTATATCTAAATTTAAAAATAATGAATAACTTCTCCTCTAGTGTAGACTAATGGTCAATAACAATTTTATGAATAGTTTATTTCTAAAAAAGGGTCAAATGATTCGGTTTCGGATTTATTTCTATTTTTTTCTCAGAGTATATAATTAATAATTTAAAAAAAAAAACTGGCGGCGCACAAAAGGGCAGCTGCACAGTGGTTGAGAATTACTGATTTAGGGGAAAAGCGGTTTGTGAGATAATGAGTCACATACATTTAGAACGGGGTACCTTTGTATGATTGTTTGACAGCGTATACTATATACTGTTGGCTTAAAAGAATCGCAGGTAAGGTCTACTTTTGGGCAGAGGCCCAGAGTTTTAAGAAATCGTATGACGCGTTACTGGCTATGACTTTTTCAGAAATGCACTCATTTGTTAGTGATCTTATAATTTCTTTATAGCCATCTTCGGTTAATTTTAAAGAATAGGATCCGAATTTGGAATATTTTTTCAGATATAAAAGAAATGAAAAATTAATATAATAATCTGGCTTCACTATCCTTTAGAGAGCAGCATTTTTTATCATACTTTCCATTTTTAACCGAGTTCATTCTTTTTTTCTGGTACAAAATGTGTTTCGCGTATTTTTCTCCTATACCGTAATGTTTAATGGGCTATGCCTTCAAGTATTAAAACAAAAAAGAAAGTATCCATGGAATATTTTTAAGTGTTTAAAAATACTATATTGTTAACAGAGGTATGAGTTATAATATTGCAAATTTCCATGGAAATTGAGGCATATTTCTGTTTGAAAATGGGATTCGCATTTAGTTCAAGCTCTCGTACCTTTACCGAAGACAGCCTTATGGACTGAAAGACATTCAATGCTTTTTCATCTAATGTCAAAAAGCCTGAATAACATTATCTGAGAGAAAAATTCTTCAGTTTTCAAAAAAGTTCGTTAGATTATAATACGAATATCCATTTAATACACCGAAATTTTTAAATTTAATATGCATTTTTGTTCCTTAAACACCTAAAGATTATAACGCATTTTAACTTAAAATATAGGATACGAAAAATGAAAAAAAAATTTTCATCAGAAATAATCAAGGGATTGAGACAGAAATCAGAAATTTACTAAAAAGGGCTTCTAAAATAGCGACTTCAAAATGTAATAGAGAATTTTATTATTATTATTTTTTTTAAAATTTCTTTTCAGCCTGGATCCTATTCTTTTAACATCATGCTAAGAAAGTACTAAATATCATTATAGTTATAATTCTTATTCCTTAATTCAAAGAATGTGTTGCCCACTATTACTTTGATATGTGTATAATGTTTTGTGTTTTACATTGCTTTATAATGATATGTATGTAGAATATAAGCATTATCATTTCATTTTTTTGTCATATATTTCATGTAATAAATGAGTAATTGTATTTATAAAAGTATATACAGTATCTTCTTAATACATAGTATGAATAAGTTATATGTGTAGTTGAATATATTTACATTACTTTCGCATCTCCTGCAAATGATGGTCTTCAGATATTCAAGATAAAATCCAAAAATTCTCCCAGCTGTGTTTTCTCTTTATAGCTGATATCCTTCAATAGAAGAAAGTATCCAGCTGAGTTGCCATTTCCCCTGAAAGAAAAAAAAAATAATAATTATACCAATTGACACAAAAATTATGTCATATTTTTTCATACTGAAGCTTAAGAATTACTAAATAAATCTGAAAACTAAAGACATTGCTAAGTACACCGATTAAATGGGAACTGTGTTAATACGAAAATTGGCCGCCATTTGGTGGGATTATAAGACGGCGTAACGATTAAATCAGATCGCGGTCTTCTTTCAGCGACTCGTCGTTCCTGTTGTAATTTCTCCGATTCACTTATTAAGTCACGTCATCAGATGCATACTAAATACGACATTGCAAAAATAAAAACTTACTATTCCTTCCCAGTAAAAAATTGATAAAGAAACGAAACTACGTTATTGATAATAGACATTTTGCACCTGCATAATAACGCTACTTCTAACTTGTATCAAGATTTTGATTCTTTTGTGTATTTTATCAAAAGTTACTCTACGATTTAAAAATTCTCCCGAGTTAGACAAAGTATTGTGAATACCATTCTCAGGAGGCACAGGACCTCAATAGACAAAAAAGTTAAATTACGTCAGAAAAATTTCTCTAAATACAAAGCACTGAAGAAAATAGACAAAATATTTGTTTAATTATTTTAAAATTATTTCTAGGAATTCTGAAATGAAATTTCCTCTTAGAGTTTGTCATAAAAGAAATTTCATCAATTTATGTGTATAATAATATACATATTATCCATATAGGAATATAAGATGTTAATAGTAACTATAGCTGTATATAAATGCTTTAAAACTTAACATTAATATGCTATAACATTAGTTTTATGCTAGAGTTTTTCAAAAATTTTCTCCTAATATATTTTTCTAATTACAATAAATATCTATTATTGTACCGTGTTTAATTTTTTGATTTAAATACAAAATAAAATTCATATAAATGAATTAAAACTCTCATAAATCTAAACATTTCCCACTGAAATTAAAATAAATATTGAACATTTTGTTTGGTAAAAGAAAACAACATTCGAGTTCTCAATTATTCATTTTTTGTATGACTCAACTTTGCAACCAACCAGAACACGTCGTGATATATATACAAACGCGTTGATATAACTTTTTACTCTTAAATAACGCATCTGTTTAGTTAATAAATTCAGGCTTCTGAACGCATACAAATAGAGTTTCATTACAAAACAAATTAGGAAAACACTGTGTAATTTTTATAAATATTTCTTTATGTTTTTTTTTTGTTGTTCATTAATTACCAGAAGCAATTTTAGTAAATGAATTGGTATATAAAATATAAATACTATAGAAATTTATTTAATGTAATGAACTAAATGAATTTAATATCTTTAAATAAAATCATGTAAAAATTATGAAAATTTTTGAAATTAAAAGTTATTTTGTTTTTTTAATATAAAAAAAAAAATCTTGTATCAAATATTAATATCTGATTAATATCTAAAGAGGTTAAAACTCTTTCTCAAACTTTCCACGAACTTGATGAAACTTACTAATTTTCACTAACCGATTCATGGTAACAACAAAACTTTTGGCTAATTATATCTTTGGAAACAAGAAAAGCAAGAAGTTAAATTAATATAAAAATATTTTGAATAAACCCGTGGTAGAAGGTGTTGCAATTTGTTTTCAGTAGTTTTTTGTTATTCCTTTCACTTATAAACCAATAGTAAAAAATCCTTAAAATTATTTTACGAGATTTACCGTAATAGCGAAGCTTGTTAATGCAACTTTATCACTATAACAAATCATTAAATATTTCACTTAACACTGTATTTTTGTTTCATGAGCTCTTTTGCGAGTATGATTAAGGCTTTTAAGATGGATCATTTCTTTAGTCTTTTATAATTAAAGTTCGATGAAATAGTCTTGATGATGGATAGCAATTCGAATTCGTAGTAACTTTTTACAAAGCAAGAAATTGAAAGATGGTTATTTGACCCCCAATTCCCAAAGGATTCATGACCCCCTAGGGTAAATGTCTGTAACTAGACATGTCACATAATAAAAAGTGGCGCTTTGAATATCAGTGCAGACTATCATTATTGTGAGATGCGAAACGTAATCGAACCTGTAGCGTGTGGTGTGTAATTGACTGCTGTTGTTTCTTATGATAGCCCTGAACTTTGCAGGACCGAACGGCTGCCCACGCCGACGAGGCCGACAGACCTACACGCGGTTCCAAACCCTTGAGCTAGAGAAGGAATTCCACTTCAACCACTACCTGACGCGCCGGAGGCGGATCGAGATTGCGCATGCGCTCTGCCTCACAGAGCGCCAGATCAAGATCTGGTTCCAGAACCGGAGGATGAAGCTCAAGAAAGAGATGAGGGCGGTCAAGGAGATCAATGAGCAGGCGAGGATCGAGTCCTCCAAAGTCAAAGAGGAGGACAAGGAGAAGAATGGAGTGGACAAGAGGGAGGACAGGAAGTCCGAACATCCCATCATCACCTCACCCACCTCGCTGATCCTTGAGGACAAAATCAGAAACCCTCCCAAACCCTAACCTCAACCACTGGCACGGATGGATTACGATGTCCTCAGGAGTGAGGACAAGTTGCCATCCAGTCACCGTGTTATAATGCCATAGGTCATTGGTGTCGATTATACGTATTTAACAACTACCATAGCTCACACATCTCGACGAATATACGTAAGAACTACTTAATATATATATATATAACAAAAAAAATATATAAAAAAATGACCAGTTACCGTAAAAGTATTAGTTTGGACATACTTTTTCCAAAAAAAAAAGTTGAGTTTTGACTGCAGGTCACAGCCGCTCGAAGAGAATATCGGTTTGTTTATTTATTTCAGCCCACCTGATCAAGAAGTGGCCATGCAAGTGTGATGGGAATGGTTTCTTTTCTGTACGTATCGATGAGATTCCGCTGCTGTTGCCAGCAGTGGTCTTCAGTTTTATTTCTGTTTTTTTTTTTTCCTTCATAGTATTTATTTTCAAAGGCATATTTTCATCGAGGTTTTCAACAGTATTTGTCTCGGAGACCACCGAAGAAGAACTATTTTCTTCATTCAAGACACTGATTGATGTTTCTTCTTCTCGTTAACTTTTTTTTAAAAAAAGAAAAAAAAATTGAAGTCTCGCCCATTTGAAAAAATAGAAAAAAAGTGTCGCTAAATTCCTGAAGGCGAACTTACTAGTCTACTCAGGAAGACTGTTTTTAGCTTCTGCAACGCGTTTGTGTGGAAACTGCAGTATACGAACGAAGAATGTGTCTAGTTTTGTGTTAGGAAAAAAAAAACTAATACTTCTCTACTCCCCCTTTTTGCAATTGAATAATTTTGTTCTATATATGTGTTTTTTGAATGGACTTGTTATTGTTCTTTTTTTGTTATTTTTAAAGCCCGCGAACAATATTTTATCGTGTACTTAAGTTTGGAACTATTTCCATTGTTGTGACATTGTTTTCCCCGTTTGTGTCCGTGAATGGATGTGTGTTATGACCTGAAAAAAAAAATTGGTAGAAGTTATTGAAAAAAAAAAATGATTCGAAACTGAAGAGTTGCAGTATTTTGAAAATAATGTGTTTTTTGGTGTACTATATTCGATGATATACGTAACTATACAGTAATTATACACACAAGTTATGTATTTTTCTGATGAAATTGTAGAAATAGTTTTTCAAAGTTTTCTTCAGTCAAAAGTTTTCTTTTAATTCCGCCGAATTTTTTTATTGAGCTCAATAATACCCGCTACGATTTACATATTATGAAGTAATAAATTTCTGAAACACGTGATGCAATTGTATATTGAAGATGCTACAGTACCTTACAGGCTTCTTTCATTACAATTATTACTCTAAATACAAAAGTGAAAAAATAATAATCTCGATTCAGAAAACTAACCACAAAATAATTTGTGAACCTTATAAATGACATACGAAAAAAAAAAAAAGAAAGAAAGAGAAACCTGTTTTCATACTAATATTTTTAACAGAATTGCAGAAAAGAAAACTGCAGGAGGTATAATAAAGTGAATATAATTAACAAGCATCTTTATCATTTTTCCTTTCGTTGTGGACAACACAAACTACCGGCACGGTTGAAGTTACGAGACTAGAATATTTATTTTTAGAAGAAACCCGTTATTTTTTGACTGACTGAAGGAAATGCTGGTAAGCTGTTTCTAGAAAGTGTTTTTGACTGCAATTTTTAATACGTAAAGTGTAGTTAGGTCTACGTATTTTGTATCAGGGCTTTGTTTTTAGTTTATAAGCCTGGTTGAATGTCTATTTGTCGCTATGAATTTGAGTTGGTGTTTTTGTGATAAATCTTTTTTATATAAAAGTTGCTTTTCTTATAATAATGGGTAGAAAACATCATATTTCTCTGTGATCTTAATACAATGTTTCGCATATTCTTGTTATCTTGTCAGCATATTTGAAAAGAAAAAAAAAGAAATTTATTTATATGAAAAAGAAGTTTGATTTTAAAAATAGTTTATTTGTTGATTGAATTTTTGAAAAGTTTTGTCATTTATGGTGCATTTTAGAACGATTGGTTTGTTTGCAATACTGTTTTAAATTTGAGGGTATGGCGCTATTTTTTTTATGTGAAACTACTGTACCAAAGGTAAACTGAATGTTTTGTGTCATCATTTCTCATTGGTGAAATGTGATGTATTTTAGTTATTAAAAATTTTTAGCAAAAACTATTGTATCACTCATTACAATTCTTACGAATATTATTTTCTTGTTTCAATTAGGGTGTTGGAAAATTTCAAGATAAAATTGTAAGGCATAAATTACACTATTTTTCAAATGAATTTATAAAATTGGATAATGAATTAATCATTTATTAAATCCAGTTATTTGTTCTACGATAAAAAAAAATATGCAGAATTTATTTCTAAGATTAAATTTTTTTTTGTAAAAAAAATCGTTTAATTTTTGTTGTTATAATGCGTAGAATATTTAATGGTAAAAAAACGTATGCGTTAAAAAAAATGTAAATCATATTTAGTATCATATTGTTTTAATAATATAAGTAAACTTACCTCGAGTTAGATCCCATTTCAGTTTTGTTTTAGGGTTATATTTTCAAGTACTAATTAAAAACCGTTTTATTTCTTCAAACTTTTTTTCACATCGAAATAATCATTTAACAGAAAAAATCAGCAATATTTTCAATGCTTATAATTAGTGAACAATTGCAATAAAGTATTTTTTCTAACAAAAGTAAAATAGCGTTTTGAAAAATCTCATTTTATATTAAAAACAAATGCAACCTTTGGTACAGTTCGTTTTAAAAATTTTAATGCAATGTTTGAAAAAATCAATGCACTAATTAATGCATTCAGTGCAGTCTCAAAATCATTAAGTAGGAGAACATCAAGACTCGATTTGTGCACAGCTCTCGTTTGAAAATGGCGAAAGTGCATTGCGAAACACTTGACTCTATTAGCAAACACTTCCCTTTTACAACCGGTGGTAATAATACCGTGTATAAAATATACAACACACGAAAGCTAGTTTTATCCAAGTCATTTTTTTCTTGTCATATAACTCTTTTTATTTATAGGAACGAAATAAGAAATAAATCTTCAAGTCTACCATTTCTGAATCGTTTTTATCAGAAACAAAAGACACACAAAATTAAGAAAAGAAGCTATTATCAATTGGTTAGATTAAGGTAACATTAGTAAGAAATGTTAAAAAAAATTTACGTTTAATTACAAAAAATAACAGTAACGTTTTTGTTGTTAGTAATAATAGGAAAAATATCACAATACGTTTTTTTCTAAAAACTAATTTATCATGAAAATTATATTATCTTTAATATAATATTTTAATGGTTATAACATTTTAAATTATTTAATCTAAATAAATATTCATGCATCATTCTTGATTTTAGTGATTTTCAAACTTGTGAAAGTTATTGAAAGATAAAGATTTATTTATTTTTAAATAAGAAGAGGTCAGCACATGAGGATATGAAACAGAAAATTATTAGATTTAAAAATACAATGGAAAAGTTGCAAGCTTTATGTTGTCGATTTATTTTAAATGTGAAAATAATAATGGATTGCATAAGTTTTACACTGTTAAAATATTTTTATAATATAAAAACTGTAAAACTTTTAATTTTACTGTGATTTAATGCAATATTTTTTTATATTTTATTGTTAATGGTTTAAAGATAAGATGTACCGTAGCGCATATATATACAATGGCTCAGAAGATTCAAATAAAAAAAAACATAATTACAAATGAGTATTATTCATCTCTATATGCATATTTTGACCAAAATGAACGAGAATTCCAGTAAAGACCTTTAATGTATAAAAACTTCCGCAATACAAGAAATTAAAGATTTGGATAAAGTTGGCTTCACGAGTTTGAATCGAAGCCCTTGGGTCTGAAAATTCCAAGTTGTTCAAAATACGTATTTATCTCTTTGAATCGTCATCCAGCATTTTTGTCTGTGTAAAAAGAAGAAAAAAGCATTTTCTATGTGTGTAGTGTCTGCCAAAAGATGTATTTATATTGATCTTCAGTTAGCTGTAGCTCATTGTCAATATTTCTAACAATGTCTTGTAGATTCAAATGTGGAAAAAAAAAGAGAAACTGTAGAATTGTCAACGCACATATAGTTATAATTTTAGCATTCTAACATGCTGCGATAAAACGATGTGCAAAAAGTTATAGCACGAATGTAACTTTTTCGTTTGAATGCCAGTAAATATTTGCTATGTACTGCCCCTCCCCTTTTTTTTTAATTTAATTTTTTTTTTTACTTTTTAGGACACATTGTTAGCATTTTTGTCGATGTAACCGTTCTACTGCTTAAGATTTTCTTTTCTGAAAATAATATTTTTAATATTTGTTTAATATTTAAAATGTAATTGTCATTGAATATTAATAAACTATCATTGTTATACCTTTTTCCTTTCCGAATTGAAGTTAGTCATCATCCTATAGACGATCAAGAATTTCTGTAGATATATTTACTGCCTCCATAATATACGTACTTTGCACAGGAACTTGTGGCCTTTTCTAATATACGTATAGCGAAAGCATGCCTTATGCTGTGCATTTTCAGTATATCAAATCCTGTGAAAGAAAAAAAAATGTAAGTATCCAAAAAAAGTATACGTAAATGTTCATTTGTGACATTCAATCTTATTCTTAAAAAAATACCTCAACAAGTAAGCCTAACTCTTTTTTTTATACGGCTGTACGTTCTTTGAGAAACCTTACAAAAATAAAAGATTTGCGTAGGAAGAAGAAAGATGCGCTTTTCACTTTACCCACAAACCGTGTAAAATGAAATAAAGAACGTTAACGAAATTTATTTTAATTAACTATTCAATTAACTTAAGTAACATTAAAAACGCATACACATTACCACAAAATAAAGGATCATCACATCTGCTATGTTTTAATCCAGTGAAGAGCTTCTTCATGTAGCTTCTTTTTGAGAAGATGAATCAGAAAATTTGTTATTCGTTCGATTTCTCAAGTTGTTTGCAAAATTCTTAGCATCCAGCTAAATAAATTTTCTAATCGAATTTTAAGTTGTGCTCAAAATTTGGATCCATCCTCAAAAAATGATTTTCCAAACTTGCATCCAGTATAAGATTCTCAAAAATAAAAAAAGCAGTTAAAAGATGAATTTGCCCTTTAGCGGAACAATCAGCGATCCTAAATTATTCCGGAATGAGTCAGCCGTATAAAAAAAAGATTTGGGTGTACATAAAATTTGGGTTGTGATAGTAAAAAGTTCGATATTCGAAAGCTAATTTAAAATATTTGTCTAAGGATATAGTAGATTATCCGCTATTTAAAATAAAAGTTGCATTTATTTGAATCCATTTATTGTTACTCCAAAATGTCTCACACACAATTTTGATTATTTGTTAGACAGGTGTGTCAAGCTTTTTCGAATATTTTTTTTACTTGTGATTATTGTTTTTATGCGGTATTTCTGTGCTTTCATGAAACATTTTGAATATATTTCTAAGTACAAATAATAAAAAAGAATTTTTTCCCAACTACTATTGCTTTCTTGTCTTAAATATTTACTCTACTCTTTTATGAAAGATAATATTTATCTCTAGTACAAGCATTGTTCATTCAATAAAGTTTTAATTGGGAAATTTATTATGTGAATTGCTTTTCTTTTCGTAAAGAATGTAAAAATGTTATTCAATTTAAGCTGTTTGTTTCTATTTTACATCAAATTTTCAACATCTCATAGCGAGTCTTTTATTGAAAGAGTGCATTCAGCAAATGGCTCACTGTGAAGAAATACTCAATAAATTCTTGCTATAGACTTTTAATTGTAGATGTATGAACAAACTGAAAAAAAAAAAAAAAGGTTCTGTTTTTTCAGAACAATGTAAGAAAATATTTTGTATCAAAAGTGAAATCGTTTGTAATTCTTTATTTGTACAGTTTCTTATATTTTATGTACAACAGTGCTGCAATATCCTTTGTCAATTTATTTGTTTTGACCTAAAACTGATTATAATTAAATAGTTATGACTTGTCTCTCTGCGTGTTTTTATTGACAGTGTTGTATTTATTTCGTCCCACTTCAAAAGTTGACACTTAACTACATGGACAATAATTTTCAAAGCTTAAAAATTTCAGACAATTAAACTTTAGTAACTATATTTAGATTAAATTTTAGTTTTTAAGGATGTAACATAATTCTTATGATAAAGATTTATTAGCACTGATTAAAAATCGAATATTAATTTAATTTTTTATTACATAGATTAGTAAAAATTAGTCACACCTAATTCTAACTAAAAACTACATTTTACTTACACAATTACTATTTGTTGATTAGGAGAAACTAAAAAAGACAACAATATAAAAATGTAGTTATTTTTTTCGCTAAAGCTTAAAGTAGTTTGTTTTGTATATTAAAATGAACACCACAAATTAAAAAGATTTCTGAAATATAATTAATAACTATTTCGTCTTTTTAATTTAAAAACTAAATTTATAAAGCGTTGCCTTATTTCTTTGGAAAACAAACTTAATAAAAAAATATAAGCTACTTATAAATATAATAAATATAGACATTAAATATTTATAAAAATTGAAGGAATATTTGCATTGTCATTCTGTTTTTAGAGTCATATATTCATAAAATATGGATTATTCATTAACGTCGCATCTTAAACTAGCACTAGAGATATTGGCAACGGACCTCGTCATTTTGAACCACTAACTAGTGGCAAAGCACCAGAGCTGGAACCCTAGTTTCCACAGTTTCACACTCAGTATCTATTTCCAGTAATTATTATATTTATATAAATACAAATATGTGTTTTCTATATATTTTTATAAATTTTTTAAGGGGACACAGTACGATTCAATTGACAAAAATCGGTCAAAAAGTCAAATGTAATTTTTTTAACCTAAATTATTCTTTATATAATGTTCTATAAACTCACACACAAAATTTGAAAGCTCTAAATTTAAAAAAACACAGAATTATGATAGTTTTTACGTTAGTCTTTATTCACATCCTATGGCACACACACAAATCAAAACTTTAAGCTTACTTATCTCAGAAACATAAAATAACTAGTTTGTCTTTATTTAAAATGCTAAGATTTCTTTTCTATTGTGCCTTAATGCTTTGAATTTTTTTAACTATTGCTAAAAGTACGTGCAACAAAAGTTGGTATGCATTTTTGAATCAAAGCACAATACTTTTTTTTTTTTAAATAATTAAACTCAGAATTTTTACATTTTTTTTAAGGAATTTTCAATAAGCATTCATAAAAAGAAGTATTTTACGAATACGAATCATGCTATCGCAAAACCCATACCAACTTTTGTTATACATAGTTTGACCTATATGTAAATCAAATTTCAGGCGTGTACGTAAATTTTTATAGGAGGAGTAGCATTTTAAAATCACTTCACAGATTTTAAGTTTTTTCCTCAATAAATTAAATGGCTAGATTTTTATGAAGTTTTGAGCATAAAATCTGTTTTACTTGGAATACACACACAGAGGGCAACCCAAAAAAATTTTGAAAATCTTTAAATCAAAAATCTTTGCGTAAATCGTATCATGTCCCCTTAAATTAAATTCAGCGTTCATCTAAAATGATCTAAGACTTAGAGAGATCAAATTTTTAGATAGAAAAATTATCCCAAGATTAATTATCCAATTACGACACAGCGTCTTTAGCCCATTCCCCGCTAGGTAAATTTATAGCGTCTTGTCCTGGATGCTAAGATTTTATTTTATAGAAAACGTAACACTATACTAAATATAATAATATGAAGTTACTGATATAATACTAGAAGGGCATTTATAGTAATTTTCATCGAAAAAAAAAACACTACGAGAGAACTCGTAGCTGGCGTCACTGAGTAAGATTCCTGTACTGGATGCCACTTACGAATTGTCTAGTAGTGGGTTTTTTTTTCCCCATTAAAAATCTTCATATACAAAGATTTTCTTTTCATTTTACAAGCTCGTCACCCACAATGGGCTTGATTCATTAAGTCACATAATAAAAACAAACACGTGTTTTCTATTGAATTCAAAACAAACATTAAACTAATTGTACTTGCTGTTCTGTTTGTAAAACTCAGATAAAATTTTATATTTGGGTAAAGATGTTGAAATGTTAGGAAAAAAATTTTCTTCAAAAAGATTTTTTTAAATTTAAAAAATCATATATTTTATGTTTATACTTTTAAATAAAATGCATTTTGTATACATATGTACTTTTTAAGAGAAAGTTTCTGCAAAGAGCAAAACTTGGCAACACCGGAGCGCGTGAACTGATTAGTTGGAAACACAAGATAGTTTTTATCGAGTGACTATGACGTCACATGAGTTTTTGAATGGATTGGCTAGAATCACGTGGCTTTTACTATCATGTGACTGACGTCACATGAATCAACCTCATTGTATCTGGTGGCAGTCAGATGTGTGTAATGTTATGTCAAATTTTCATATAGATGTGTAAGGATCCTAAACTTGAAAGGCGATGGTACCTATAAAGAGTTGTAAAGTAATAAAAATGGACTGATAAGTAATAATTAGCAGACCTAAAAAAAAACCATCCATTGGTACAAGAAAATTGCCTTACCCTACTTCGCAGAACCCTATTCCCTTAATCCTGTTCCTGCAGGATGCATACATGTTCTATAACCAAAGAAATCGAGGGAATAAAAACAGAAGGATGCGTCCATGTAGGGAATCGGTTATTATACATTTATTGGATGGCGACGGCAGCAAAGCAGGAGAAAGTGGCAACTCTCTCTCTATATATAATTAATACAAATACAATTGTGATTTCCATTACTTAGAACATCTTCATCCCACAGAAAAAAAAGGATGCCTACAAAGCCAAGTAGAATGCGTACAAATAAAAAAAAATCGTAAGAAGACTATGCATTTTTGTCCAGGGTGTCCCATCAACCCACCACTTTACGTTGATCCTTGCACATATACACCTTATCGTACACAGCAACATCTATAAAAAGATTTTTTTTTAAATTTTTAGAATACATTCTTACACGTATATATTTTATTAAGCTATAATCTAATAGTCTAAGTTATAATTTTAATAATAAAAATTGATAATTAATATGTTTTTGTACTACATAAATTTTTCATTCATCATTTCTAATAATTCCTAATTCAAATGGAAATATATAATCAATCTAAAATTTGAGCACACACCCCGAAATATCTCGTAGTTGACAGACAGAGTCAGTGGTTATAAATTCTAGAAAAATATTCCATTAATATACATTCTTTTAAATTGGTAAAAAATCAGATCTTGACTCAGCATTGCAATATAAAAGACAAAATATGGGATCCAAATTGTAAATGAAAAAAAAAAAAAAGGATCGATTTAGTATAAGAGATAAAATATGGGATTCAAATTATAAATGAAAAAAATGGATTGATTCAGTATAAGAGATAAAATATGAGATCCAAATCATAAATGAAAAAAAAATGGATCGATTCAGTATAAGAGATAAAATATGGGATCCAAATTATAAATGAAAAAAATGAATCGATTCAGTATAAGAGATAAAATATGGGATTAAAATTATAAATGAAAAAAGTGGATCGATTCAAACTGATGCATAATAAAATATGCCCCTTTCTATATAACAGTGGTCTCCAAGTGGAAGATGCTCATACCCCAGGGAGGTACTCAAAGTGATAATTGGGGGAGGGGGGTACGCCAGAGAAGTATGCTCATGATCCCCCATGAACGTTAAATAATTTATTTATCAAATGCCTGATCATAAGGTCATTAGGTAACTAGCTCACCAATACTTTTTTACAACAGTCCAAATTTTTAAGTGCAGAGCACACGTCTAAATGAGCTGCGTCTTTGATTTGTCCAGAATCACACAAAACATATGAAGTTGAGACAGTCAAATTAAAATTAAACAAATGCAGTCATGTCCAGTCAATAGTCTAAACCCAGTAGTAGCACTAGGAGAGTCCAAGAAACAGTCAGGATTTAATAGCACCTTCCAAGGTTTATTTTCAGTTGCACTGGCAGCTGCACTACGAAAGCATTTTTTATAGATCTTATTAATCTC
>BMAV01015476.1:1039631-1057773 GCA_019973955.1 Trichonephila inaurata madagascariensis
TCCGTGCCTCTTGTTGCCAAGAGGTCCGCCATCTCATTTTCCTAAAGACTCCAATGGGATGGCACCCACTGGAGAGCAACCTTTGTCTGAATTCTGCTCAGTAGCTACTCTGGACTAAGGAACTTTGTTTTTCCAGGTTACTTGCCAGGGCCTGAAAGACAGAACTTTGAATCCAATAAAACTATAGCCTTATCAGAAGAAGAGAGAAGGGCCTCAACTTCACCGTCATAGTGGATCGTATGAGAGCCAACATACAGGTAAAAGGAAAATATGTTACAGATTAGCTCGATGATGATGATGATGAGTTTGGTGTTTTATGGCGCAAGAGCCAGTTTTGGCTATACTGCGCCAAACATTCATAGGTCTGTGGTCTGGATGGGAAAAGGAGAAATTGGATGACAAGATGGAGGGTCGAAAATAGAGAAGGATCACTGGGGTACCCGGGGTCGTGACACCCGTGTTTACCAAAGATAGTAAACCCCTTGGGAAAAGGAAAGATCACTAGGGTACCTCGGGATTGTGACACCCGTACCCACCTAAAGAAGGTGATCCCCCTGAGGGGACAGATTGGCTCGAAGAGCAGTTGAGAAAATGTCATTTTTCTTCACGTTCAAAGTCAAGTCCAATCTAACATCGAGAACCAGAAACTCCAGTGGATTTATGAGAGATAATAGTTCATAGGCCTTGTCGTTAATGACATTATATTGAGAAAATGTTATATTAGACATAGTACGTAACCTAAAGACTCAAAAGGGTTTCATTCAATGTGCCCGGGAGAACGCCCAATATAATGAGCGTTAAATCATGTATCACGTGATTGTGAGTGAATATTAACGTCGCACTGTTCAGCTACACGACGGCTATTGATGACGGACCTCCCAGTTTAGAACCAGGGTTAAGTGACGAGGACGACACCTGAGCTGACACAACCTTCCACTCCACACCAAAGGGAGGATGTTTGAACCTCGACAGATTTAACGTTCATCACTCTCTTACATGGTGGCTCTTCAGTGACACTGGGCTCGAACTCATGACACGCCAGCCACGAGTCCGTTACCTTGATCACTAGGCTACCGTGGCCTTTAAAAAAGATAAAATGTTTTTAGAGAATTTTTCTAAACATGAAAAATGAGATGTCTTCCTCTTTGATGCTCGAAAAAAATCAAGTTGAAATTTATTTTTAAAAAAAAGTTTGGACTTTTTTTTTTCTTTTCAAAACACTATTAACGAAATACCAGACAGTTAAAATATTTATTTTTCTTCTGATGTTTTTTTTTCCCCTCTTGTGTTCATTCCATTGAATATGTTGAAAGTATTTCTCGTCTCAGTGAGTTCTTGCCATACGAGAAGAAACGGGGGAGAGGCCTTGCAGCAGCCACAACAGACACGAAGCGAAGATTATTTATAGCCCGTTCCCCCAACACGCTCACGCATCACAGTTGTAAATTTCCGAACACATTAGGATTATTTCCAAGAAGCGATCGAACACTTGACACGGAATTCCCGCCCCCCCCCCATCCCAAAAAGCAACTGTTGAAAAGGTAAAAGTTGGAATTTCCAAATCTTTGAAAAAGAGAGATATGCGAAAAATGATACATGTTTAGTAAAATGCAAGTTCCACATTAAACCGAAGCCGCGTAAGATGAACCAAAAAATTGTATTTCATTTGAAAAACCTTATAAACAAGTGCTAAATAAAAAAAATTAAGTCAATTCCTACTTAGATTAACCAAGAAAAATTTTATTTTAGCTACTTTTTATTAAATAGTTACAATTAATATAAATATGTATATACATTGGACAGAATCACATCATTATATATATAAGTGGTAATTATAATTTTTATTCATTTTCATCAAAGTATCGTATTGTCATCCAAAACAATTGCGTATATATAAAATTTCAGTTCAACTGAATGCTTTAAAACGTGAGAAAAAAAAATCTTTTAAAGTTTTGACCCAAGTCTCTAAAAAGGAAACCAACATGACTGTATCTGTAATTCTTTGAATAATTAGTTGTAATCAATTAATTTTTATTAATTATAATAAAATTACTGTATTGTCATCCAAAATAATCTTGTATATAAAATTTCAGCTCAATTGACAGTTTTAAAATGTATTTTATTAGCGATTAAAAATTCCACGAAGATAAATAAATATATAGAGAGTGTGAGCTAATAGTAGGAGAATTGAAAAAAGGGATGAAAACTCAATTGATTAAAGTGTTAAATATACATGTTTGCATACATATTTTTAACGTTCATAAATTACACATTTAATGTAACTCATTTATCCACTTTTTGACATATAATGACGTCATTTATTTAGGGAGCCTTGACGTCTCTAAAATGTCAAGAAATATTTCCAAAGTTGTTGCTGATGCCACCTGATCGAAGGTGCCTCATCAGATCGAGGCCCACGAAAGTGGCTAGTTTTACTCTTGTCGTTAGCACCATACAGGTGACAATAGGAATTCGTTCATTTGCACCCCAATTTTGAGGGAGAACCGCCTGAGGGTGGTTAAAGATCTCCCACTTCTCTTCCCCATCTACTAACCTCACGAGAGGACGTGACTCAAGTATTTAGAGTGCCTGCATGCCGAAGAAACACTATACGTTTACAAACACCCTTGCTTTTCACGGGATTCGCGCCAGGCCCTACGACATAGCAATCAGCGTTCCTAACCATTATACCAGATGGGCGTAATCCAAGACTAGGATATCACAACTCTGTTTTGTTTTTAGAGCTCTACCATTCTGAAGGATATCAAGAAAAGGAAAGCATGTATCAAAAATTTCATTTTAAATTTTCTAAATTAAAGAGCTCACTTACCTTGAAATGAAAGTTTGCGTTCAAATAACATCTGATTTTAAGTGGGTCGTGGTAGCCAAGTGGTCAAGGTATTGGGTTCGTGGTAGGCGTATCATAAGTTCGAGCCCAGAACCACTGAAGTTCCGTCATGCAGAGGCCCAATGGACGATAAATCTGTCCAGACTCAAACATCCTCCCGTTGGATTGGAGTGGAAGTTAGGAAAGGGTCGTCCTCATCACTTGACCCTGATTCAAATTACGAGGTCCGTTGCCAAAAGCCATCGAGTAGCTGAACAGTGTCACAATTTTTATTCAACAGCTATTAGTGAATTATTATGCACTATTATAATTGGAAATTTTATAAAATAGTGACTAATAGATGTTTTTGACAATATTTTTCATTCCTGACTCGAAGGAGTTCGTTTTCAACTTTATGCAGAGAAGAAAATATTGTGTCATTTACATCCTGCTACAAAAGGTATATTTTCACATTTACCAAATAATGTAAAACATTAGAAAATGTAACAGTTTTAACATGAGTTTCATTATCAATTTCTGCAACAGAATCGCTATTCATTAACTCCGAGTAATCAACAATTTCTTCAACTTCAGTTGCTCAGACAGGCAGTCCGTCATAAAATGTATCATAGAATCGTTAAAATATTAAAATGTCCCCAACATTGGGAATTGAGATGAGATAAGAAAGGAATTTTTTTCCTGTCCTACTGAAGACGCACACGATAGGTTACTACACTCATGACACATCTGCACCAGTAAAGTTTAATAATGGTCTGCGCCACATTTCCCGTTGAAATTTGCTGCTCACAAGAAAAAAGTCTTTTTTTTTTTGCTGCTGTTCCGGACAAAAAGGAAACGTCACTCAAAAAAAATTACAATTTTTTCTAATACACAGTATTAAAAAAAATTTCCTTCTGCTGAAATAATTCGTAAATTCTAAGTTAAATTATTCGTTAAATAAGGGGTTTTTTTTACCTCATTTTAATTGAGGAAAAAGAAAAATGAGTTAAATCGGGTTTCGACTGTATTTTGCTGTTCTTAGTTTGAGATCACTAACATCTTTAAGTGTATTAAACTTCCTTGCATCCAATTCTTCCTGTTGGTGCGCTATTTCTAATCTTGAGTATATGAAAAAAGCAAAGAGGAGCGCAAAAGAAATTAATTTTTAACACACTTCAATAAACTTCACTTGTATGTAACGGAATCTTTGAACTTAATTTTTACCCACGTTAAAAGGTCAGATTAATTCGAAATTTTGCTCACTTGTCCAGGAACGATGACAATACAATAATTTAATAGTTTTATTCCATTGCCCTAATTAGGATCATCAGGATTAGCGATGTTCCATCCCGCATCTGGCGACTTATTTCAGATTTGGCGACTAAAAGATTAAGTTACAACTTAGTTCGATTAAGTATAAAAGGATGTTTTTTAGGTTTTTTTTAAACTATAACACACATTATATAAACAACTGTTCTACAGCCTTTTATTATTGTTTTATCATTCCTCACTTATTTTTGTTTTCTATATTATGCCAACAAATATTTTCTTACACAATAAATATATATATTTAGTATAATACCATAAAATCACGTAATAGTGAGCATTATATAGAATTTTATCATTACGTTAAGATTTTAGATTTAATTGCACCGGGAATATTGACAGAGAACTGGACGGTTGATTGATTGATTGAATATAAACGTCGCACTGTTCAGCTGCACGAGGGCTTTTAGCGACGGACCACGTAATTTTGAACCATGGTCAAGTGACGTGGACGACACCTGAGCTGGCACCCCCCCCTCTCCTAACTACCACACCACACCAACGGGAGGACGTTTCAGCTCTCGACAGATTTAACGTGCATCGCTGCCCTACACGGCGGGTCTTTAGTGGTACTGGACTTGAACTCGTGACAAGGCAAGCCACGGTCCGATACCTATACCACTCGGCTACCGCGGCCACAAGAACTGGACGGAATATATATATATATGGCATAAAGAAAAAAATTCCGTACCTGCGAATTTACGTAAGTTCGAGTATTCGTAGGTCGGTGTATTACTGTACACAAGATGATTAGATTTATTGATCTATTGAACAAAAAGCACTGCTTCAACGTACAAAATTTTCACAATATCAACAAAACTAAATATCCGTGACGCAACTAAATGAGATATTTTCAAAATTTTGAAATGTAAATTGATTGATAGTCCATTAATCTCACACTATAAAGTTGCACTAGGGAGATTGGCAACAATTCCTAAGATTCTGGGGAGATTGGTTCGTAATTTTTAACCGTGACGAGGACGACACCTAGACTGGTGCTCCATTCTCCCAAACATAAACATTCTGAAATCTGAGAGAGTTTCTATTTACGTCATACTATAAAGCTATACGAGGGCTATTGGTGACGAACATCATTTTGAGTGAGTGAACATGAACGTCGCCCTATTCAGCTACACGAGGTCTTTTGGTCGTCATTTTGAACCTGAGTTAAATAAAGAGGTTGATATCTGAGCTGACTCCTTCCCCTTCTCCACTTTATCCCACCACGCCGACGGGAGGATTTTAACTCTCGATAGATATCACGTGCTTGGGCACCTACACGGCGGGTCTTTAGTGCCATTAGAGCTCGAACCCATGACACGCTAGCGAGTTCGTGACCATAACCACTGGATTACCGCGTTCTTTTTGAAGTCTGAAGATAAGAACTTAGAGGTGCAGCAGCCCATGAGGGCCAAGGTCTACTATTCCCGTCTTAGTATTCGTGACCTTCGGCACTGAGATGCATTAGCAGATGTTCCGGTCAGGTGGTCAGTCTGACGGTAAAACTCCAGTATTTAGTTCCTAAGCAAGCTTAGTAATTTATCGACCCACTGAAGGGATGAATGAGGGAGTGAGTGAATGTTAACGTCGCACGGTTCAGTTACACGAGGGCTTTTGGCGACGGACCACGTAATTTTGAATTAAGGTCAAGTGACGTAGACGACACCTGAGCTGGCATTCCCCTCTCCATACTACCACACCAACGGGAGGACGTTTGAGCTCTCGACAGATTTAACGTGCTTCGCTCCCTTACTCGGCGGGTTTTTAGCGGTACTGGGCTCAAACTCGTGACAAGGCCAGCCACGATCCGATACCTTCACCACTCGACTACCGCGGCCACCACAGAAGCGATGAAAGGCTCAGTCAACCTCCCAAGCCCGGGGTTTGAATCCCGGAGAAGTGGAGTGAAAATTCGATACATTACCACTCAGTCACCGGGCTTAGTCTGAGTGAGTGAGTGAATATTAACATCACACTGTTCAGCTACACGAGGGCTTTTGGCGACGGACCACGTAATTTTGAATCATGGTCAAGTGACGTGGATGACATCTGAGCTGGCAACCCCCTCTCTTGACTACCTCATCAACGGGAGGACGTTTGAGCTCTCGAGATTTATCGTGCATCGCTGCCCTACACGGCGGGTCTTTAGTGGTGGGCTTAGTCTGAAGATAAGAGCTAAAATAATTTTCATGCCAGCCTGTTCTAGACTTAGAATTGGTTAAGAGTTGATAAAATGCAAAATGGTTTCTTTTTTTTTTCTCTTTTTCTTTTTGTACTTAAAGTACATTTAATAAAAAATACCAAATAGAAAGATTTTTTCGTGCTTTATCATGCAGTCGAAGACAAAAATCTAGACATCGAAAGAATATAGCTTAAAAACAAGACGATAAAATTTCTTTTTGTTTTAAAAATGAAATCGGTATGATTGGCCCCTTGGAATGACATCACAGCGCCGGCAAGAAAGGAAAATTTATCGCCCATTATTTCGGTAACGGCGTAAAAAAAAAGGGTCTGCGTAATAGACCTGCTTGGTCAGAAAGGCGTATTGCGTAGGAAATGTAATCATGAGAATGAAATGTGCTTTCGAGTCTTACCACAATTTAATGAGCATTTATGGCGCTGCAGTTTTGCACAATGCCACAGTCGGAATGCAGGTGTATCAACTGTCAATCATTCAATTAAGAGATCTCCAACCGCAGGAGGAAGTCGTAAATGTCAATTGTAAAAAAGCATTTTTAATTGATAAAGGGGGGGGGGGGGGCGAGGAGAGGGACGTATGAAGGTTTCGCGAATGAGAGTGGAAAAAAATATAAACAAAGAATATTTTTTCCTCCACTGATTGGATTTATAACCGGGTGAGGAACAGCATGTATACTAGCCGAGATAAAAGCAAATAAAATATTTAATTTAAAATTTAATCACATCGTTCGCGATAGTTCTAAGTCAAAATTTAATCACATCGTTCGATAGTTCTAAGTCAAAATTTAATCACATCGTTCGATAGTTCTAAGTCACGGGTGAGCATTAAGTCAATCGACCGGTGGCCCCCCAGTACATTTTGGGAGGGTGAGTAAGTGAATATCAACGTCGCACTGTTCAGCTACACGAGGGCTTTTTGGCGACGAACCACTAAATTTTGAACCATGGTTAAGTGACGTGGACGACACCTGAGCTGGCACCTCCCTCTCCTAACTACCACACCACACCAACGGGATGACGTTTGAGCTCTCGACAGATTTGATGTGCATCGCATTTAGTGGTAATGGGCTCGAACTCGTGACATGACTGCCATGATCCGATACCTTGACCACTGGGCTACCACAGCCCTATAATGGTCACAACACCAACCACAAGCTCGCGTGATTATGACCACTCCGTAACAACCCGTTATTACTACTGCTCTCAGAATGTGGAAAAAAACGACGCGTAAACTATTAATTTACCTCGCACTGCGAAGCAACACGACTATTGGCGACAGACTTTAAAATTCTCAACCATGGTCAAGTGACGAGGACGACACCTGAACTGACACTTCCTCTCCGAAATTCCACACCACGCCAATGGAAGGAATTTGAGTCTGGACATATTTAATGTGTATCAGCCTCTCTACACTGCACGTCTTCAATTACACAAATTTTCGATTCCACGATTTGACAACGCTGACCACGAGTTCGTGACCATGACCACTCGGCCACCGCAGCCACTAATTTATAGGAATGATAAAAAAAAATCTATACACACTTTAAGACAGGGTGATATGGTAATGCCATAAGTTTGAGATAGCTTTGTTTTAGTTAGGAAATAGCGCAAGAGTACATCTGACTTTCGAGCAGTGGAAAAGCATTTTGAAATGGTATTTGAAGTTCAAAAATATAAATGAAGGGAACGACATTGGAGGCAGCAATATCGAAAGAAACGTTTAAGCATTTCTCGCTTTCCCGATAAGTTTAAAACTGATTGAAGCATATGCATAAGGGACGATCAGGCCGGCCACACACATCATGTAGGATTGTTCGATTCATTCACAGGGTCACCACAAAAATGGACATCACACGCAAGTGAAACAGTTGTAGGTCCTATTTTGCAAAGGGTAAAATGAAAAGTTTATACATGCCACAATCGTTACACACACTGAACGAGGATGACCTAGGCAAAAGAACTCAGTTTCGTGAATGGTACCTTGAATAGGTTGAAAATGATGCAAATTTTGTTTTCCAAGCGATGTGGTCTCTTTTACTTATGGGGTTACCTCAAGAATGGGGTGTATAACAAAAAAGCATGCTCTCTAGAGAAACCGCTCTGCGAAATTGAAATGGCTAGTCCCACAATTCCTGTATCTACTCTGAGAGAAGTCACCAAAGCAATGCTCAAAAATGTTAGGAGGCGGGTGGATTACAGAATTTGTGTGAATACTTATTGTAGCTTTGTAATTTTTATTCACTTTAAGAGGGTCCGGCACTTGAATTTTCAAAAAATTATCGATTTTCACTTTTTTTATATTTTTTAAAAGTTCAAATAGCTTCATTTCAAATAGTTCAAAAGTTTAAAATGATATATGATATGAGAAAATAGGATAATTAAAAGTATTTTTATTTATTTTTCAAATGAAGCTATTCCTTGACGCGCATCAAATGAGCTCTGCTAGGAGCATCTGTGTTTCTCCTTGCATAGGTTTCTGATGAGCGCGAATCCATATGATGCTCAAGTGGAAAAATTAGAATGTGTTGGGCTTATCCAAAAGTGTATGGGTACACATCTTTTGGATCTTAAAAGCGAAACAAAAAAGTTAAGTGATGAGAAAAGCCAAAGAGGTCGTAACTGACTCACCGACATATTAATTAATATAAGAAATTCAAATATATTATTTAATGGCTATTAGAAATAATATCAATGATCTACACAGCATGAAAACTGCTGTTTGGGCTGTTTATTTTCATATTCTGACTTCAAACGAGAGACCTCAACATGGAATGTGTCCTGCGATTATAAATACCTGGTGCAAGTTTCAGAAGATAGAAGCTGAATGTAATGAAAGACACTATGTCGTTAACACATAAACACATGCTATATACCATAATGAATTAAATGAAGCCATATTTTAAAGATCTAGGTGGCCCTATGTTATTAAGAAAATGTTTACTTGGGAAGACCCAGAATCCAAATGAGTCAGTTAATAACACCATATGGTCAGTGATTCCAAGATCTACTTTTGTGGAATTAAAAACTCTAAAATTAAGGGTAAATATGGCAATTGCAAGTTCAATATGAGTCATGTAGCAAAATTAATCATCGTAAAACATTATGATATTGAACCAAGTTCTAAATGTGTGTCCTGCTTCAAAAAACTAGATATACGTAGGATTCATGCAACCCAACGAAAGCCTCTTTAGATCCCTAAAAAATTCAAAATTGTTAAAAATAATAGAAAAAAGAAAATAAGAGTCTTTTGTAGGAGCAGAAAGTAAAAAATATGCTTCATATGCTTCTGGAAAGAACTAAAAAAGTAAATAATCAGAAAATTACAAGTTTTTACTTTAAAGCCTATTTTCTCAAAATGTAATATTTTTCCTTTTATGTACCTTTTTCTCAAAAACTACTAACTATATAATCCTCAAATTTTCACAGTTAGGAGACTTTTAACATGTTTGCACATTTTAATGGAGGAAATTAGATACATCTAGCAAACCGTTTTAGATACGACTTTTTAAATTTTGAAGGAAAAAATTAGACAATTTAAAAAAAAATCATAATTAATTTAATATTTAATAAAAATATACAAAACAGTGTAACATTAAAGTGTTATTAATAGTACACATAACCTACTGTAAAAATTTTATCTTTTAGAAGTATGTGGTTTCTGAGAAAAGGATACACATAAATTTACGCAATTTATAACATGGGCTCCTATGAACGTGCCGGACCCCCTTAATACTTTCGAAGGTAACTCTGAAATTTATGAGATACGGCTCAAACGAGAAGCTACAAGAAAAATTAACGATTTAATTTGAAAATACAAAGTATTTTAACACAGCAGACAATATTTTACTGACTTACTTCAAGTTGCTTAGCGCAGAATGAATTTTAGACAACAGAGAAAATTATCGTGCTATGATTTTAAAGCGGGATTAAATCAAGACGAATGCATTCAACGGCTGTAATTAGCATTTGGTGATGAATCTCCACATCGTGCTACTGTATTTAAAGAATTTTGCAGAGGTCGCAATGCTCTTCAGGATGAAGAACACACAGAAAAGCCGTGGTCAGAAGTCATCCCGGGTAATGTGTCTGCCGTACGAAAAATGTTAATGGATGATAGTCGCGCTGTACCTACCAAATGATACAGAAGGAATTTTTTTTTTTTAACATTGGATTCGTAGCCATGCACAAAATTATTCATGAAGATGAAACGTACATACCGTTTTTTGACGTTCCAACACGTCAAGAAAGCAAAGTATGGGTTTTCGAAGAGGATCACACGCCGACAATGGTGAAAAAGCAACGAGCAATGAAAAAAGTAATGTATGACGTTTTCAAAGAAGTACGGGATGGGTCAAATCCATCAAGTTGGTAGGATAGAAGACAGTTCCAGCAAACTGGCATACCACTAAATGTCTCCAAGAAGTGAATGTTAGGGGACTAATGCTTCACCATGACAATACATCTTCCCATAGAGCCAGTTTAACACAGTTGAGTTTTTTAAATAAAAACAAACTAAAATGATAGAACATCCACCTTATTCTCCGGATCTAGCTATGTGTGACTTTTGGTTATTTTTTTAATCTAAAAGAGAATTTACGTGGACGTCATTTTTATTCAGAAGAAGAGATTAATGTGGCTTTAAATGCATTTTTTTCATCAATTCCGAGAAATGAATGGTTTGCGGCATTTAATCTGTAGAAAATTCGTCTACAAAAGGGCATTCATGTCGGAGGAGACTACTTTGAACACTCCTAAAATTTTGTAAGTATAACTTTAAAAATCTAGGTGTATCTCAAAATTTCCAGAATGACCCTCGTATGATTACATACGTTTTTCTTCATCGAAGTGTGTATACATTTTTTAATCATCCCTGTATATTAGAAATTGTGTGCTTAATAATGATTTGCAGCTCAGTATAACCGTTCAAATAAACACGATTTATGAGAGAAATATATATTATTTTGACACGGCTGACATATATATGTCTGTAAACACCATGAAGAAATGGATTCAGCATATCTTGAAAAAGGATACAAAGTATCATTCTGATGGGGCTCTTTTGTGTTTTACAGCCCGATGTTATTGCCCAACGTGCTTCCATGCATCCAGTGCAGCAGATACGGAACCAGGGACATTAAAGAGATTTCTTGTCTAATTTCTGCTGGCGTCCAGAGGGGGAAAAGACAACCACTCGGTCACGATAGGATGTCATTTACCCCACTTCTTGCTATCTCTCAGAGTGAGTGCGGCGGCACATGTCTCTTCCTACCCCAAATAAATGGCCATTTTGTATGCGCGCCCGGCTTATTAGGAAGATAATTGAGTATCAACGATGTTTTATTCAAACTTTCTTATCGGGAGGACATTTTGTTGGATGCCGAGCGGAAGGAGATTCGTTACTTAGGCGCCTTCGGTCGCACCTGCACAGTAGCCATTAGATTACAGGATGGGCGCTAGGGTGATACTTTTCTTTTGACAAGACGCAAATATAACGCGATTGGAGTCGATAAGTAGTGTGTTATATAGTTTTGAGGCTTGATATTCGGATATGCACACAGGAAGAAATTACAGCGTTATTGACAGAATTTAAATATGATGTGTTGGAACACCTTATGAGCCGTGAACACATGATTAATGATTGTTCATGGTCAGCAAAGTTTTATTCAGCTGCATATTAGAGTAAGGACCTATTGATTTAACACAAATTTACTCAATGCTACGACATGTTTCTCCATATTTCCTGTAAACATACTTGTATAATACCGTACGAAGTGCACGGTTTTTAGTGGTTGTAATTGGCATTGACCTTTTTTTGTGTAAATGAGGAAAAAGAACAGATTTTAAAGCGACCAGTTGGCCAAAAGAAGGGGATTTCTTGGATGGATTGATTGACCGGGTATCACAATCGTACTCTAAGGTAATGCAAGAGCAAATGACCTGGTCATTTTTAACCCCTCGGTCATGGGACTAGGCTGCCACCCTCTCTCCAAACTTGCACAGCACACTTATATGAGGACTTTGAACCTCGGCAGATTTAACATGCAACAGCTCCTTTACACTATGGGTCTTCAGAGGCACCAGAGTTCAACATAGCAGTGAAGTAAGAAGTTGCATTACAGTAGAACGTCATTTATCCGAACGTTTATTGTCCAAAGCGTCAAATATCCGGACCAGGTTTTTTTTTTTTTTTTATTTTTTGTCAACTGCATGTACTGTATATGAATATGTTTTCGAACAGTGTAATGCTCAGCAATTGTTTCGCGTGAGGTTAAAAGTGACTTTTGGCAGAAAAAGACGAAGAAAGTGTTGCTGGTTTTGCTGAAAAGCTCAATATGAAGAACGCCTGCTACATGTTAGCAATAGCGGGGAACTCGCTCGAAAGACAGAGCCTGAAAAATGCATGGAATAAGCTGTGGCCAGATTTAGAAGGCGAAAAAGACTTCAATGATGACCACAGGGAGGAGATTACCGACTTTGTCCAATCGATTCCAGGATTTCAAGAACGCGATGAAGAAGATGTAGAAACATGAAGGGCATGCGATGCAGAAGACTGTGGATTTCAAATACTAAATGATGATGAGATTGTGACTTCCGTGCAAAAAGACGGTGAAATAGTCCTGTTGACGATGAAACAGATGAAGACGAGGACAACAACAACAACAAAAGTAGCAGGGGTCCATCAAATGCTGACGCGTTTTCTGCGTTAGAGACCGCTATGGAGTGGTACGAACAACAATCAGAGTTCTGTCCTACTTAACTACTGCAGCTCAAGAGTGAAAAATAAGTGATTATTTTCCACAATAAAGGTAAAATTGCAACATTTTGCACCTATTTTGCTTTTTCTTCAATCACGTCTCCCGTATGTGATGATTTTCAGCATTCGTATAGTGTCCGGCTTAATATACTGCATGGATCGCATTCGGTTTTCCGTTATCCGAACGGTGTCCGTTCCCAATTGATTCGGATAAACGACGTTCTACTGTATTTATAAAAAGTTGTGTGATGTTCAGATTCAATAGACAACTATCAAATGATTGAAATGATTGATGAAGGAAATAAAGTAGCAAATTCTATCATTCAAACAAGGTCGTTTACGATAAACTGTACACCTGTTAGATAAGAAAGGGAACTACTCTTAGGTAAACAGACTGCAATAATAATTAATAAGATGGATTCATTCAAAGAGATGTGGTATATTCCAGAATCACATATTTTAACAGTTACAACGTGAAGCAGAATTTTGATGTACGAGGGGGACCCAAAAATAACCGGAATTGAACAGTTGCGCGTGCATGCTTTGTTGTTATGAGTTGATCTCTTAGGTAGTGTTAGTTGGAGGTCTCTTGCGACCTTTAGTGAGCTGGCGTCAGTCTAAGTGCATTGAATTGCTTGTGGTGCTTTGTTGTGTAAGTTTCTGTTTCAACTCTTTTGCGATTAGTGAGATGACCGCCGAAAAAAACAAAGATTATACATAAAATTTTCCTTTCTGTTGGGAAAACTACTTCCGAGACCTTTGGGATGCTTTGAGAAAATCACAAGTCTATGCATGGTTTTTCCTTACAAACCTAACAACATGTCAACTGAAGACATGTTACATCCAGAGCGTCCTACGACAGGAATAAATAATGTAAACATTTCCAAATTTGATGCGCAATTCATGAAAATCGGGGAAAGACCATTGACATAATTTCTGAGGAAATGAACGTGTCGTGGAGCACGTTCACGGCTATGATCCAGCCCATACAGCTTTGATGCTTCTACAGTTTTTGACAAACAACAACTGCTTGCCCCTCATCCATCTTACTCACCTGATCTTGCTCCGTCGGATTTTTTCGTTTCCACAGATAAAGAGAAGTCTGAAAGGAAAGCGATTCAGTGATGTCGATGAAGTCAAAAGTCCATATCGGCTTTGAACAGTATCCTGCCTCAGAAGTTAAAGAGCTTTTTTGAGCAGTACAAAAGCGTTGGGGCAAGTGCATCAAGGCCCATGGACAAACTTTGAAGGAGGACTAATATAAATATTTATATATATATATATATAAATTCCAGTTATTTTGGTATCCCCCTCGTCCTCGTATATGGTTAATTCGATTCGATTTACTGTGAAATTCACATTATACAGACTTGAAGTCCTTTGAGCAATTAAACTGAAATCAGGTATGAAAGGAAAGGCTGATTTTTTTTTAAGCAAGGGATATTATACGTAGATATTTGTTTCATTTTTTAATGTATCGTTGACTTTGTAGAAAATTTTGAGAGCCTTTTTCTTAAAAATTTTTTTACCTTTATATATAGACCTCATTATAATTAACTTAAAATAATTTCGTTACTCAGAACAGCAGAAATATCTGTCTAAAACCCTCCTTTTAAAATGCACATTCTATAAATAATGCCCCTTTTTATTACTCTCTATGTATTTTGATTTTTGATTTCCCTTACTTCGAATCCCGGAGAAGGCATGGATATTTGTAAATGTATAGTGCCTTTGCGGTGGGAGAGGAAAAGAGGTGGGTATTTTCCCTCAAAACTGGGGTGGAACAGAGCTAAATCACGCTGTCACCTGTATGGTGCTCAAAGCTACGGATAACGACAGGCGTATATCTAAAGGATGGACAGACCTGATCAGAAACCCTACTTTCCACAATAATAAATTGAGGACTTAGAATTGAAGAACGAGCGTCGGCTACTGATAGCAGTTGGGAACCAGGAAACCAAATCCCGTCGACTTGAAATTCGTTACTCTACCAACACAAGGCCGGAGAAGCTCAGCTCCAGTGAATGCATGCTTGAGCTATGTTTTTTTCTCTCTCTCCTTATCACACACACAACAAACAAACTATTAGCTACGGAGCTAGTGATTCTGGACCATCATCAAATGACGAGGTCGACACCTGAGCTGGCACCCCTTCCCTCCCTCTCATAACTTCCACACCTCATCAACGGGAGAACGATTGAGCCTGAACATATTTAACGTGAATCGCTCCCGCCTTTACGTGCACCCCACAGTGGGTCTTCAGAGCCATCAAGTCTCAAACCCACGACTCGACAACGCCGGTCACGAATTCGTGATGATGAATCTAAGCCAATGATCCGCAACCCCCGGTCCGTGGATCAAATAGTGCCGGGCTGCCTAAAGAACATTAAACTATTGCCATTTTATTTAAAGTGGTGCATTTTTCTCGGATTTGAGCAACTTTCCATGGAAATCACTTTATATTCCACGTTAAATCACTTTTATTCGTTTTGGGTGTAACTATATTTTATTCTGAAGGCATATTTATATAAATATAACTAAATTATATAAAATTGTTAAGCCAAAACAATCTAAAATATAAACAATCAACGTGTCCCTCGCTCAGCGGGCCGCGGTAAAATTATCAAACGTTGACCGGTCCGCAGCGATAAAAAGGTTGCGGAGCACTGCTCTAGGCTATTGCGGCCCCACCGGTCTTGTTGCAATCGAATACTGCCAAAGATCATAAATATACGTGGCTAATTCATGTATAATTTGTTGCAGCTCAAGTCCTTCATCAAGCCACGTTGGATGCCAGCTGAGGTTTTGACCTCGCTATCTAATTGTGGTTCAAAATTATAAAGCTTACTGTGTAGATAAGCAAACATTTGTGTCAGATAATGCAGTATTTTGCACAAATACTAGTTAAAAATTAATTTGGCCATTACAACACGCCATTACATCGTGGACGAGGGTTCAAATTCCTGTGCCACTGAAGACCTGCCATGTAGATGTAGAGAGGTCTGAAGCACGGTAAATCGATCAAGCTCAAAACGTAGTGTACTAATTTAGAGAGGGTTGCCAGCTAGTGTCGTTCTCGTCACTTGACCGAGGCTCAAAATTACAAGGTTCGTTGCCAGTAGCCCTTGTGTTCTTTCTAGTTTAAGTTTTTAAATAGGTAAGGTGCAAAAATTTATATACATAGCCGTATTTTAATGAAACCGTAAATAAAGAAAGTTAACAAACCCACAGATCATATTACATCAGAAAATAATAATTACAAACCTTGTTCAAGCCCAAGACAAGAGTGAAGCACTGTTTTCTCATACTCGATTCACACACACATACCACATACATACACATGAATTAATAAAACTTCGAACTTTGTTTTGTAAATCTGTTTCCAATGAAAAAGGGGGGCTGCGGTAGCGTAGTGGTCAAGATATCGGATCATGGCAGGCATGTCATGAGTTCGAGCCCAGTACCACTAAAGACCCGTCTTGTAGGGGAGAGATGCTCGTTAAATGTGTAGAGAGCTCAAACATCCTCCCGTTGGTGTGGTGTGATAGTTAGGCGATGGGTGCCAGCTCAGGTGTTGTCCTCGTCACTTGACCATGGTTCAAAATGACGAGGTCCGTCGCCAAAAGCCCTCTTGTAGCTGAACAATGCGACGTTAATCTTCACTCACTCTCGCCAAAAGTCTATTTTGAAGCCCTAGCATGACATTCATTAAACGAAATCGAAGTAGAAAATATATAAATATCTGTGTTAAGTGAGCCATTTCTCTCTCCAAGCGTTTCTACTCATAGATATCTTTTTTTCTCCTTCTTCTCAAACGACTTCCTCTGAACTCGATAAAAACTTGTAATCGGTCTCATTAAGTAAATCAGCGGGATCATTCAAAATCTATATTGAATTGATAACGATCGGAAACGTCCCCATCTGACCTCCCTTTTTTTTCATCCCTTTCTCTCTCGTGATGTCTCACGTGACGTTACAAGTGCCTCCGAATAGTTTACGAGGCATTTATGGAAACACCCATAAACAGTTAATAGGCCCTAAAAGCAGAGTCGGGCGAGCGGCGAAAGTACATAAACTTCGACAGTTATGTGGCACTTGGCTACGCTTTTAAACGGTCCACAAAATCCGGATTTGTTCACAGGAACACACGAATTGGCTGTCTGCGTTGTTATGGTGATTTCGTTCTCTCAACACAAAGCCCTGGGTATGTACCTTTATACATATATACAATGTTGATTCAACAGTTATAGTATTTGTTTGCATTACACCGATAGAAAGGTTTCATAAAAAAAAAGAATTTGGCAGTGTTGAAATCGCAGTAAAAAGGTGACAGGTTATACAGAAATCGGTAGTTCTTCGTAAATAAAGTTTGGATAAAAAGTTCTTTTTTTTCCAGCGATGGTCATACACTTGACCAAAAAAAAAAGTTCAATATATACTTTTGAATAAAATGCTGACGAGTGGTGCACACAGGAAAGTTTTCAGGCGGGTGGGTCAAGGGTCGAAAGTTGTCCACCGTTCTCGTATCATACTCCAAAACACTGCCCAACATTTTCTTTCGATATTATCGATTTTCGGGAACAAAAAACAGTACAAAATTAATTATTGAACAAATAATTAGTATTAATTATAAAATTAATTATTAATAACAAATACTTAGTTAAATTTTACGCACTTTATACATAGGATTATAATCAATAGAAAAAAAATCAAGGCCTTTGGAGAGAGGGGGGTTATCTTTCAGTAAGAAACATTAAACGTGAAAACCATCTTTTTCCAAATAATATTGAAATCATATATTGGCAGTGTTTTGAGTAAATAAAGTTATTACAAATGTACACATATTTAAACTAGGTGAATATATGATACAGTTATGTCAAAACCAAAAGCCCAATGGCCGAGTGGTAGTGTATCGTGCGATGCCCAGAGGTTCAAACTCCGGACTGGGCAAGGTTGACCAGCCTTTCATTCCTTCAGTGGATCGATAAATGAGTAAGTACCAAGTTTTATTGGGAACTAAACACGGGGGGGGGGGG
>BMAV01015476.1:1066838-1077393 GCA_019973955.1 Trichonephila inaurata madagascariensis
CACAAAGTCAGCTTGTTAGTGGTCCAGCTGTGAAGAATTTGTGCATTCCACACACAGAATACATTATAGTATACACATAGACCAATATTTACACGACTACACTTTAAAATTATTTATGACCAATCAAACGTTTATGACCAATCAAGCAACTTTTTTGCATGCAATCTGATTTGCATCTAATACCAAATGATTGAACTCTGGTGTGAGATTATGAATCATTTGGATTGACATGGCATTAGTGGGTGTTGTGAGCAAAATATAGGAGTGGTAATTGTTGTATTAAATATGAGAGAAAAATCGTTCAAAATTTGTGAATTGAATTATTGATAGAATGCTTTTTGGTGAGTTTTTAATGATTTACGCTATTCATTTATGAAAATAATTGGTTTTTAATTTGAACTTTTGGATTTTAGACATTTTTCTACCTAAGGATGAGTGCGTCATCTTTGGTGTTTGAGAGTTCACTTACATTATGCAATTATTTGTTTTAGAATTTTAATATTTGTTTTAGAATTTTAATATTTTTTAATATAATATCTTTCAGAATGCGATGGCGAATAGTTTAATTTTTCAGGTTTAATGGTTTAATTTTAACTATTTAATTTTTAACTTTTAAATTTTTAACTTTTTAAATTTTTAACTTTTTAAATTTTTAACTTTTTAAATTTTGAGAATTGGATATTTTAAGATAAATTTACCAAGTTGCAATAGGGGGAAGGTTGGCGCCATCAAACTAGTTAACCCCACTTATCGGTCCTAAGTCCGAGGTTGCACTTGGATATTTTATATATTTTTATTTTATAAAATTTTTTTAATTTTGTTTGAAAACGTTAGAATTTTGTCATTCTATATTCGCCATTGTTATTCGGAAATGGGATTTTTATGTTATAGGATTCATTTAGTTTCGATATATATATATATATATATATATATATAATTTATATTGATTCCTGTGTTATGATTGAATTATATATATTTAAATATATATATATATATCTTGTTCCATTTTTCGATTGTTAATAAAATACTTTTTATTTTCATCCACTCAAGTTCAAATACAATTTTTTAAGCTTGTAGTGAATGACATTTGATGTTAATACAGTTTTTTTCAAATATTAATTCATTCGTTAAATTTAATTAATGAATAAATAATAACAAACAAAAATAGTAGTCCAACACCCTATATAGATAGGAAACCGCTCGTTGGGTCCCTGTAGCGCCATGGATAGCGCGAAGGTCTTCTAATCCAAAGGCCGTGGGTTCGAATATCACCCGGGATGGCCTAATTTCTAAAAATGTGATTTCTTTTTACTATATTATTTTAATTAGAATAATGACGTTTAATGAATGAATAAATAGTAACTAGAAAAAACTAGTCCAACACTCTACATAGAAAGGAAAATGGAAAATTGCAAGGAAAATCTCTTTCTATTATGTCATTTAATATTGCGATTCTGTCATATGTATATACATATTTAAATTAACTGTAATTATTTAATATAAAGTAACTAAAATAAAAATTTCTTTGTTGACCTTAGTAGGAATTGACTTAATTTTTTTTATATTACTTGTTTATATATTTCTATTTCGAACAAGTGTGATTATTCCAAACAAAGCATTACTTATAATATTTAAAAACAATACAGTTTAATGAAAACTTATTAGGGTGTTTGGAATTCTGTTTATGTATTTCAGGAAGTGAAATACAGGGTGATTCTTAAAGAAGTATACAGTTTCAATGCACTATAAATCGAGAACAATATATGATTTAAATGCTGCCAGTAACAGAATTGTATGGAGTTATTTTAAGTTTTGTTAAAGACAGTCACAAATGTTTTATGTGTGAACCCTTAATTTCACGAGACGCATTGAGCCGGTAATACATTTTCGCCCAAAAACGTATTAAGGTATTAAAATGAAGTCCATAGATAGCAGCTTGATACGCTGTTTCAGCTCCACTAAATCAACAGAAAGGGGAGAGACTTCTGAGGAGTCAGGACTTCTGGGTGCCCATTTGGCGAGTGGTTTGTAATCTGAGGTTCAGTGGCGCACACAAGGGAGGGGTCCTGGGGGTCCGGGCCCCCCCCCCCCAAGCCCTTGATTTTTTTCCCAATTGATTATAATTTTCAGTATATAGTACGTAAAATTTAACTAAGTATTTGTTATTAATGATTAATTTTATTAATTAATGCTAATTATTTATTCAATAATTAGTTTTTTACTGTGTTTTGTTTCTGAAAATCGACAAAATCAAAAGGAGTATGATACAAGATTGGTGAACTTTCGACCCGGACCACCCCCTTGAAAAATTTCTGAGTGCGCAACTGCTGAGGCTCATACCATAAATTGGTGAGGCAGATGTTCATCTAGGTCAGGGATGGCGAACTAGTGGCACGCGTGCCATTGATGGCACGCGACAATATATTCTGGGCACGCCACTGACCAAAAGGATTTGCATTTTAGCCTAACATAACAAAGTTCACTGTGAAGTAATCCTCATGAGGGATCTCATTCGCTCTTCTGAAGCTAAACTGCGTGTTTTCATAAAAGATATTATTACAAGAAACTGCATGTACTTTCCAAATTTGAAAAAAATATCAAAGATTTAGGTATACATGAGAAACCAGAAGAAGAAAAAGTTATAGAAGAATTTATTTCAGGTATTGATTCTTCAATCGAGGAATTTCAGCTTAGAAAAATAATTATCGGAAACGCACAAGAGTTTATTTTGTACTCTGATGTGATTTCATTTGATAAACTAAACTTGTCCCAGTTCGACACATCGAAATTTGAAAAATTTAAATGAAACTGATGGATTTCCAGTGTAGTTCAATATGAATTCAAAAATTTATTGAAATAAGAAAACAGTTGGAATTTTGATATATACAGTAAAAATGCCAGTAATGAAAGTTTGAAAACATGGAATTTCATTCCAGACACATTTAACTGTTTGCAGAAGCTGACTCATGCTATTATATAACCCTATTTTCATCTACCTATGCCCGTGGGTCATTATTTTCAGATATGAAAAAAGTCGATTGGAAACCGTTTTTCAGATGACTTCAATTCAATGTGCATTCTACTAAAAGTAACATCTTACAATCCTATTACAAGTTACTCGCCATCTAATTTGTAACAACCGAAGTCACACTAATGTTACTTCAATTTGAATTACACGTATAACTAAAACATTTACAACTAAACAGTGCGAAATATACTTTCTCGTAGTAAATAAAGGGTTTTGAGTTATTAATATTTAGTTTTATTATTTTTCGAATAATCACAAGTCAAAATTATTGGACGGCGCATCTATACCTCATTAAACATTTCTTTAGCAAAAAATGGCACGTTGATCCATAAAGGTTCCCCACTCCTGATCTAGGTAATCTAACACGTTAGCCGACCATCCAATTAGTGAATGAAGTTGTCAATGTCGTACTGCAACTTAAGGTATCCGACTACGTTTGGAACCATGATTTTAAAAAGACGCATAAATGGATAATTTCCATGATATTTAGTGTCACTTAGATTGGAATACATGTATAAAATTGTTTTAAGGACATTTTGACAAAAAAAAATTATTAAAATATACTATTTTTGCAAAAAATTAAAATAATCTTTTTTCAAAATGTTCTCCTTTTGTGAAAAATGCTTCTATTATAATATTTTGCCTGTATATAGCTCAAACCTCTCTACAGAGGCTCGACAAGAATTTTTGAGAAATTCACATTATTTTCAGAGTTACCACCCATTGAAATAATTATCGGCGTTTTTTTCTTAAAATTGCTCCCCCTCTGTTGTCGTAAAATATGGATAAACCCACTTCTAAGTTATATATTTCAAAAATTCTAGTTGAGTCTCTGTAAAGAGGTCTGAGCTATATACAGGCAAAATATTATTATAGTAGGAGCATTTTCCACAAAAGGAGAACATTTTGAAAAAAGATTATTCTAAGTTTATTTTTTGCAAGATATTGTATTTAAATAATTTTTTTTTATCAAAATATCCTTAAAACATTTTTATACATGTATTCTAATCTAAGTGACACATATCATGAAAATTATCCATTTATGCGCTTTTGCAAAATCAAGATTCCGAACGTAGTCGGATACCTTAACCATTAACCAAAGAGTTAAGATATACAAAAAAAGAGGTGGCTTCCGTGACAGTTTGCTCATGAAAAAAATTCTTTCTTACAATTTCGTAGGGGTTGCAGTGCTGCAAAATCTTAGGAGCACATCTACCTTATGATTTGCTGAGGTGGTGCGTGTCTTTCACACTGTTACTCTTTTACAGCCTCAGAAGAGTGTATACTCTATGAACCGCCTTGTATAATAGAAGTATGTAGTAATCGAGAGCGCCGGTAGCGAACACATGAAAATTTTTTGTAAGTATGAGAGAAATTCTTTTAAGATATATATGAAACACATTCTTTACTAGATGCAGAGTGTACTTATAAAAAGCAAACATTTAGGGGTTTTGTGTTTCACAATTATTAAATAAAAAATAGTGGGAAAACTTTAAAATTGAAAATTAAAAAAAATTCTTCTATTTTCACATTCTGTCAAGTATGATGCTTAGTTATATTCAGTTTCAAAAAAAATGTGCCTTTTTTGGAGGATTTTGAGCAAAGTTTGACCGCTTAAGTTTCAAGTTAAAATGATAGATTTATAAATCGGTCCCAACTGGCTCATGTTCGGATCCTCCTTTTTCCTCCTGAGTGAAAACAATTTTAGAATCCATATTCAGAATTTTTTCTTGGTTTTTAAACAATATTCACCAAAAAAATCTTACTATGTTATTTCAATATATCCAAAGAAGAATTGATTAAAGTCAAAGCTTTACTTTTTGCAAAAGTACATAATTTTCTTCCAAATCGTAGCAACAAGGGGAAAAAATGTTACATTACCTCAAAAAAATATGTTAATTCGCTCAATCGAAACGTGAATGTGAAGAGGATGTTATTATTTTTTTCTATGGAATCACGCAATTCGATCAAAACGTTTAAATCGGAATGCCTGTCTTTTTGACCGTTGAATGACATTCTCTACATTAGAGACAAAATATCATTCACGCTGAGAAAAAGTGAAATTCTTTAACGCAACGTGAAATTTAGATTTGGTTCCTAGGACATGCAGTGTCACAGAATAAATTTATATTGCCGTTAAAAGATACAAATACTAATAATTGTTTTAAATCGTTCACAAACATTAAAATCGTCCGTGAATTACTTTTTTTGTTTGGCTAATAGAAGTTTTCGTGACCTCAGAAATCAATTTTTATATCTCTAAACATAGAGTTCAGGATATATAAAACTTTAATCAGTCAATTTGCTCTGTATGGAAGTGAAAGTTGCACCCTCAATGAAGCAGAGGAAGAAAAATTGCTCATTTTTGAAAGAAAAATCTTTTAACCTATTCAAGAGAAGAATGAGTAGAGAATTCTTTACAATTATGAAATTTACAGGAAATATGGCGGGACTGACATTGGAGAAATATAAAAGCATCATATATTAGATGGCTGGGCCATCTATACAGATATGCCGATGCTTTTCTTACCAAATGAATTCCAGTTTTAAGAAAACTAAAAAAAAACCGCTTTTATAGTAAATCGAATTAAAAAGTAAAAAAAAACTCTTAGTATAAGAATAAAACGATTAACGAGAAAATGAATGTCATTGGGATAAAAGCGTGGGGTGGTTTGTACTACATTTTTATACTAACTCAGCATTTCGAAATAGAACTGGTAAGAAATTATAACAATTAATCATATAATTATATATATCAAGAACTATTTTTTTACTTTTAGTTCTATTCACTATAAAGGCGTGTTTTTTTAGTGTTTATAATTATAATTTATTTTTCGTTTATTAGTTCGATCTACAATAAAAGCCTGTTTTTTTTTAGTTCTTAAAACTATCATTTATTCTTTGTGGAATTTATCCTTGAGTTTTATATTTGAAGCCGGAATTATATGGCTGCTGAAATTAGTCTTGCTTTTCAATGGATATTAATTATTGGGTCTGAAGTGTATTTATTCTCTCCGTTTACAGGGCCTCGGATATCGTTATATTTCAAAGATTCCGTCTTTATAGATATACAGGTCTAACTAATAAAAATGTGTTAAGAAGAAATATTAAACGTCAATCGTATTATCACCTTTTAAACATTTTGCTATAATGTTAATTCGTATCATTACTTCTAAACGTATTGCTTCATAAAAATAAAAAATATTTAGCAGTTAGAACATAAATTATTATTATTCACATGCACGAGTCTTTTTTTTTTTTTTTATTTGCATTTTCAGAAAAACTACACAACCACTCTACCCTTTTCAACATAAAGAACACTTTTTTTTCTCTTTTTTTTTTTAAAATTTCTATTGACCACACGCCTATTTGCGGTTTTAGGGTGCACCTTATTCTTTTAGTCGCTAAATTTGGAATTAGTCGCCAAATCTGGAAACGATATAATGCATTAGTCGGCAAATCTCGTTATCAATAAAATACTTATTTTTAAGGATCCTAATCGGAACAATGAAACAAAATTACGAAATTATTGTATTGTCATCGGTCTAAAAATCGAGTTCAAAGATTCCAGTATACAAGTGAAGTTTATAAAAGCTTGTTAAAAAGTAACTTTTTTCGAAAATTGAAGGGACCCGATGTAGATAACGACCACCTACACGAAGGCTAGACGATAAGGGCCTAAAAGTTCTTCAAACTTATGGGAACCAACAGATGGAAGACCATCGTGACTGATAGGGCCAACCGGAGGAGGATCAGCGAGTCAGCTTTAGCTTACAAAAGTTGTTTAGCTTATAAAGAAGAAAAAAATCCTTTCGCGCTGCTTCGGAAAAAAAAGCAGTTACAATGTAAGATTAATTGAACCAAAAATATTTGAAACTCAGATGATATATTCCAAATATTTGAAAATAATATGATTATTTAAAATCGGATCTATCTTTTCTGATAACCCTTTATATAGCGGGGTAAACGTATACTGTCGGACCCCAATTCAACGAATCCCTATTTAACGAATTTTTCTCTTTCCCCGATGAAAATGAATGAAAAACCTTTTTAACTAAAATTTTAAAACTTGAATTTACGATTTCAACAGCTGGGAGAAAATTTTTTATTAGTTTTTATTAGATTTATGACGTGGTGGGCGCCAAATGATAAGGGACAGACGGGGAAGGGGTTCTTTACTAAGTCCACTAGTTATTAAAACACGTTTATTAGATAAAACAAACACATTTACATACATAACTAGAGAACTAACAGTTGACATAGAATTGAAAAGGATCGGAGCGCATGCTCATACGTCCTTACAGTTCCGAAACTTGGCCATCACTGAAGATTGTTCTGTTCGCTAGAGGGCGCGAAAGTCTCTTTACTGTTAATATGAAAGAGTCTAAATAACGGGGGGTTACAGATTTTTTTTTCTTTTTTTTTTTTTACTTTTTGTATGCTGTAAATTAAAATGAAAGATGAAGACCATTATTAGGTGCAGATGAATCAAGAGTGTAACCATTCGTTCGCGTCTTGAGTAGGACAGAAAATTCCATTTTTTTTAACTCATTCCAATCCACAACGCAGGGTATATTTTAAGATTTTAACGATTATAAAAAAATTAATGACGGGCTTCCTCTCGGTGCAACTGAAGTTGAGAAAATTGTCGATTTTGATACTAATTCTAATGCAGAAATAATGAAACTCCTATCAAAACTGTTACATTTTCTAATATTTTACATTGTTAGTGGAAGCTGTGAAAACATTCCTTTCCCTTATGCAGCAGGATGTAAATGATGCAGTATTTTCTTCTCTGCATAGAGTCAAAAAAGGAATCTTTCCAGTCAGGATTCAAAAAGATTTTCAATTAGTCAGTATTTTATAATTTCCAATTAATTCTTGTGTAGTTATTCACTAATAGTATTTTTAGCTATTGAATAAAAAGTTTATAATCTCTAATTATGGATATTTTTTGTGTAGTTGCTTATAGAATTTTTCCAAAAGGTAAGCGCAAAAAATTCGTATATTTTTTACTCCTACGTAACGAATAACTCTGATTTAGAGAACAAAATGTGTGGTCCCGATTATTTCGTTTAATCGGGGTCCAACTGTATTTAATCCTTTATCTACCGATATGGTACTTATAAGTACCACTCACTTTAAAATAACGTAGAATAACAAATTTTGCGAATATTTTGACAAAACTTGACAGGAATATTCTTTGAAATTCATTCTTCCAAGATACGGGCACGGGTTCTATATAAGTATTTTAGCGGGGAAGGCGAATAGTTTTATAGCAGAAATTGCGTTTTCACCTGACGGCGTTTTCAGCAGATTGCAAAGATTATCATTTTTGTCCCGAAAAAATAGTTAATGTCAAAATTTAAGTATCTTATTTATTTGTATGTTAATGAGGACCTTAGAAAACTATTACGATTTGACTCTTTATTTTAAGTGAACAGTGTATATAATTAATTTTACAGTGGAATATATTTAATTAATTAGCTCTAACATTAAATTTTCCAAAGTTGAGTATTTAGTTTGTGTATATATATATCCCTTAATTTCCTATGTAGTGATCCAAAAAGAAAATATTGCATGAAAAAAAAATGCAGTAAATCATAATGTGGTAGATAAAGGATTAAAATTAACTACGAGAAAAAATGAAAATGCTTAAATAAGCTTTTAAGAAAATAATCTCAAATAGGGTGAACTTTACTAAAAAGTATATACGTTAAAGTTCCTATATAAACTAAAATGGTGTATATAAGGGTATGATGATTCATAATAAATGCAATATTTTTAAAAATAGCTGTATAAAATATAGATTTTTTTCGCTAACACCCAAAGGTACAGTTTCATTTAATTAATTTCGTTACAAATATGTGAAACTTGGTACTTTCAAAAAAAAATTTTTTATTTTCCCCACAAATAGAAAAATTTTGAATTCTATAGCAATTTTTTCTGCCTATAAAAAAATATTTAACTAAATATATTCAGTATTTTTTAAGGCTCGTTATGACGCATTCTCCCTGCCTTTCCTCTTTTAGAAGCCTATTGCTGGTGAAGGGATAAAATAGGCTTCAAGAAGTCGTCGTGAATCTCTTTGCACTTACAGATGGGAGAAAATGCGAATTGTCTTATTTTACATATGAAATTTCCACTCACTTTCCACGAGATTCTGAATGAAATGATTATATTCTCAAAAAACGATTGCCATTTGGAAATCGCTTCAGTGTTCGCATTATCACTTCGAAAGGAAAAGAAGAGCTTATAAATATTTGTAACGATATCCGTTTCTGTTCAAGTAGAAAAAAATTTATGTATTAATTACCGCTATTTTGAGTTACCGTAATATCCAGCTTATAACACGCACCTATATTTTCAAGCTGCATTTTTTAAATTTTTACTTATATTTGCCATATAACGCGCAGCCTTCTTTTTAACAAGGGAACCTGGAATGTGCGTGTACAATGCTTTTATGTTTCGAAGTCATATATTGGAAGTATTATCCCAGACTTTTGAAAAAATAGAATACTTCTAGAAATAAAACCGTTTAAGGTATCCGACTACTTTCGGAACCGGGATTTTGCAAAAGCGCGTAAATGGATAATATTTATGATATTTAGTGTCACTTAGATTAGAATACATGTATACAATTGTTTTAAGGTCATTATGACAAAAAAATTTATTTAAATACAATATTTCGGCAAAAAAATAATTTAGAATAATCTTTTTTCCAAATGTTCTCTCCTTTTGTGAAAAATGCTTCTATTATAATATTTTGCCTGTACATAGCTCAGACCTCTCTTCAGAGGGTCAACTAGAATTTTTGAAATGCATAACTCGGAAGTTGGTTGATCCATGGTTTACGAAAACAGAAGGGAGAAATTTTAAGAAAATACGCCGGTAATTATTTCAAATGGTTGTAACTCTGAAAATAATTTGAATTTTTCAAAAATCATAGTTGAGCCTCTGTACAGAGGTCTGAGCTATATACAGGCAAAATACTAATACAATAGAAGCATTTTTGACAAAAGGAGAACATTTGGAAAAAAGGTTATTCTAAGTTAATTTTTTGCCAAAATATTGTATTTAAATAATTTTTTTCGTCATAATGTCCTTAAAATAATTGTATACATGTATTATAATCTAAGTTACACTAAATATCATGACAATTATCCATTTATGTGCTTTTTTAAAATCATGGTTTCGAACTTAGTCGGATACCTTAAGCTCATAAGGTATGTCTTTATCCGCCCATCCGGTATAGTGGTTGGTGACGTTGACTGTTGTGTCATAGGATCTGGGTTTGAATCCCGTATAAGGCATGGATGCTTGTAAATGTATAGTACCTTTGCGGCATGGGGGTACTCTAAATAGCCGTCCAGCCGTAAGTCCTCTCGTGAAGTTGGTGGAAGGGGAAAAGAAGTGGGAGCCCTCTGACCACCTCCAGAGTTTTCTCTCTCAAAATTGGTCAGGAACTGATCCAAATCGTAGCGTCACCAGAATAGTGCTCAAAGCCACATTTATACAATTTATCGC
>BMAV01015476.1:1082393-1099230 GCA_019973955.1 Trichonephila inaurata madagascariensis
TTTTTTATAATAAAACTGAAAGAAAAAATTATGTGAATCGGAAAAACAAATTGCATGTTCCAAAACTAATTCAACACTGAATCTGTTACACTATGGAATTCTCTCGTAGGCTTAATTCATAGCATACACATGTACGATAACAACAAAACGAGGAGAAAAAGCGGTGAGTGACTCGAAAACCCATCCAAAATTGAATTCTTTCTTCATAAAATAGCAACATTTTTACCTTAAGTAGAACAGAATAATGGTAAAATTAACGAGGAACAATTCCCCCCCCCCTTCCATCTCGCCCCTCCTTTCCTTTTGGCAACTCTCCCGAACGAACTTATTGGTCAGGCTTGTTACAAAGGATTTTTTTCAGAGCCACCCTCCAGCCAAAGTGACCCACGCTCACTTCCTGGTCAGCGTCACGCGGCAATCGTCCTCTCTCCTCTCATTGGTCAGTGTGGTTAATGCATGTTTCCCCATTTACCCCTCGCAAGAAAGGGCTTTACTGCGCATGCATAATCTAATGAAAAAGAGGCGCCACAGATGGAATCGGTCAGTTGTTAGGGATTTTTTCCCTCTCTCCTTTCCCCCTAATTACAGAGCGGTGGCTTTTGAAATCGATACGTTTCACTGATCTGAGGTTTTTAAGAAGGATATTTATGACTAACAACGTGCAAAAAACCAGTCGAGAAGCGGGATGGAAAAATAAAAGAGTATGCATGTCCTCGGTCGATGAGAAAAACAGTGTCAGCCATTCAAAACGAGCTGAGGTTCCTATTTCCTTTTAGATGGTATTTTTTTGCTTTTAATTGCATGTGTGGCTTTGATCAGCACGATTTACATAATAATGTGTTCGTGTTTCGAAAAACAGAATGGGGAAACCCCATTGTCTCTTAAATTTTAAGTGGGAATTCAATGGCGTGATTCGATTTTGTTTTGCTGCACTTTGGCAGACTCCAGGGCACATAGCACAAAATATGTCAAGGCAATTTTTAAAAAAAATTCTTCAAAAAAAAAACTTTAAATTTTCTTTTGAATTTAAGTATTTACAGTCGAGTTACACTCACTATCATTTAAGAAATATCAAATGCAAAGTTGCATTTGCAAATGAAAACTGCAATATGTGTTCCAAACAATGAAAATCAGATTGTTCGATTGAAATGGTCAATCATTCATTCAATTCAAAATAGTTAATTTTTTCGTATATTTCTGTTATGAATACAATTACATGAATTGCTATGAAATATCCAGTCACGGACCCCGATTTAACGAACCCTTATTCAACGAATTTCGCGATTTCTGGATTTTTTTTTCTCTTTCCCCAATTAAAATAAAGGTAAAAAACCCTATTCAACGAATAATAAACCCTGAGTTAACGAATTATTTCAGCAGCTGGAAATTTCTTTTTTATTAGTTTGTATTAGAAAATTGGATTTTTTTTTTTTTTCAAATGACATATCCTTTTTGTCCTGTAAGCAGCAAACTTCAACGGAAAAGAGGAAAAACACTTCTAACACTTTACAGATGCAGATGACTTATGAATGTAATCTATCGTGAGTCTTGAGTAGGACAGAAAATTCCAATCCATAAAGCAGGGGACATTTTAAGCTTTTAACGATCATGATACATTTGATGACGAGCTGCTTATCTGTGCAACTGAAGTTGAAGAAATTGTTGATTTGTCGGAGCCAACTAAATTTTCTTTTTCTAAATTTTGTGCCCGAATAAGAAATTAAAGCAAAAAATTATTTCAGTCATAAAATATAATAAACAATGCTTAAATTATTTTATAGCCATCATGTTTATTTTGTGGAATCCATAACGATCTTTTTATAAGATTGAAAGACAGAATAACAAAAAATTAATTTCGATAAAAGTTAAAGAATTTTAAAAAATAAGAAAGCATTTCTTATATATGCTTTGCGTAATTTATAAATTCTCGAAACAACGTATTTTCTTAACTGATCTATTAAATTTATCGTAAGAATGAAAATGCATTTTTAAGTTAAAAAAAAAAATTGGAAAGCGAACCATTTGAAACGGAAAAAAAGTGGAGTGAAATATAAGGTTAAGCTCTTTATACCGTAAGCTTCTTAGCTTAATCTTATCTAAGTATTTCTTCTTTATTTACCAGATCAAATATATTGAAACACTTTATGACTTGCGAACAGCTGTTTCTCTTAAAGGTATTTCTTTTTTTCTTATTGAACTTGGAAAGTAACACAAAATGTCTCAAGTTCCCACAGCGAAAAGATTCAAATAAGAAAAGACATAAATAAAATTCGTAATATAAGGTTTCATTTCTCTTTACCCTTATAAGAATCAAGTACAGAAAAATCAGTGTAAACAAACGTTTGCAGATCTTGTGATTGGTTCAAATTTCCCGCCCCCCCCCCTCCTACGAGATAGGTCATATTTTTAACTGACCAATTTTAAGTCGAATCTTAGCTAAAATTTTCTTATTCAGTTTTCTTTTTCTAATCGAAGAATACAAAATTGCGGCCCCCAAAATGTACTCTCTTACTAAGACCTTTTCCAAATACTAACCCATGTTCAAGAATTGTTAGATTATTTTTAACTAACCATGAACAGTTTGTTTCACAATTATAAAAAAATTCAATTTGAGAGAACTAATTTTATTTCTCTTTGTAGCTTCGTCAGAGATACTGATCTCTGAGCTTTTGATTTCATATTTTCAAAGGAGGATCATTCAGTTTTACTACAAATTCTGCTGAAAAGCTTTAAATATAGAGTTTCATAATTCATTATAAAATAGTTATTTGTGTGTGCATTATATAAAATAGCCCATAAAATGGCTGTTCAGTCATGATGAATTCCTTAATTCTGAATTGTTCCTTTCCCTTTTGCTTGTTTTCCCGGATAGCCTTATCAAATATTAGGACATAAAATTTGAAAAAATTAAACAAATTTTTAAAAAATTAAAACTACAGTGAAATACGTTTAATGCGATACGCTTCAGAAAAAATATCGGTTAACATGAAATAATACTAGTCTTACTGTGTATTTTCATTTTTCTTCCCTCTTAACACGAAAAGATTTCCTTTTTGAGAATGAATAAAATACGGAAAACTTCAGCTGGATTGGACAGTCCTATTGTATTATCGGAAGAATTAACTGCAGTAGATGATGATAACGTGTGTATAGCCACAATTATGGCAGACAAAGACATTTTATAATTTGTCCAAAGAGCTAAAAATATATCATTGATGCAGATTCCGACGATGAAAAAATGAAAGGAATAATTCAACTCTTGTTCCCACATCATCTGAAATTAGCAGTATCATGAAAAGATTGTGCAGTTATTTAGACGCACATTCCAATGGCGAAATGGATAACAAAATGAATGACATCGAACAATTAGTTGACAATTTGATTCTAGAAAAAATATCAGGTTATTTTTTAAAAACTCTATAAATGCTTTGCTTTTCAAAAAACTTGAAAATTTTGTATAAATTTTTTTATATCCATTGATTTTTATGAAATATATATATGTAAATGAAATAAACCCTAATAAACTTAATTTTGTATGTATATGTTTTTTTAATGTAATATCCTTTAACACGATCCTTAACATGAAGAAATATTTCAGTTTCGTATTAAGAGATTTTCACTGTATTATACAATTGGATATAGAATACAATCTTATTCAAAGGGATTAAGAAACAATAAATCATTCAAAGAAATGAATTATGAATCTCAAACTCACTGTTCAGAATTTATAAAACGCACATACCGATTTCTTCTCAGCATAAAAATAAACTCAACATGTCCCATGAGTCGATTAAGATACAAAAAAGGACATAAATCATCGAATTCAGTGCACAAATTACAAAATGCATGTGGTGAATGGGCTTGATTCATGAAGTCACATGATAAAAACAAACACGTGTTTTCCATTGAATTCAAAACAAACATTAAACTAATTGTACTTGTTGCTCTATTTGTAAAACTCGGATAAAATTTCAAATTTCATATTTGGTTAAAGATGTTTAAATGTTAGGGAAAAAAATTTCTTCAAAAAGATTTTTTTAATTAAAAAAAAGTCGTATTTTATGCTTATACTTTTGAATAAAATGCATTTTGTATACATATGTACTTTTTAAGAGAAAGTTTCTGCAAAGAGCAAAACTTGGCAACACCGGAGCGCGTGAACTGATTAGTTGGAAACACAAGATAGTTTTTATCGTGTGACTATGACGTCACATGAGTTTTTGAATTGATTGGCTTTCACTATCATGTGACTGTGACATCAAATGAATCAACCTCATTTCAGACGTAATTATATCTGGTAAATTTGGGGATATTTTAAATTTTTTCCGGGAGTCAAAGAAAATAGAGATATTCTATTTAAGGTGTTTAAACTCAAATCACAGTGGCGCAACAGCCCATGAGGGCCAAGGATGGAAAACTCTATAGATGGAAAACTGTTTGGATATTTAGTGGAATTAGAATATACATATAAAATTCTTTTAAGTATTATTGTTAAGGATTGCTTTCAAGCATTGCATTAAAAGTTCTTTAATTGCAATTTTTGGCAAAAAAAAAAAAGAAAAAAGAATGAATGAATGAATGACAAATTTTTAAAACATTCTCCATTTATAAAAAAAAAAGCTTTTATACTAATATTTTGCATATACATATAACCAGGACTTCTTTACCTGGGCTGAACTAAGATTTTTATATGGGTTTATTAATAGTTTACTATATCAAAGATAGAAAAATTTTAACAACAAAAAAAAATAATCGGTTATTATTTCAAGTGATCGTAACTCTGAAAATAATGTGGATTTTTGTAAAAATTTTTGTTCAGCTCCGGTATAGAAGCTTTTATTATACATAGGCACACAAAATATTGAAAGCATTTTTCATAAAAGAATATTCTGAAAATATGTCATTTTTTCTTTATTCTCTGCCAAAAAAATTACATTTAAATATTTTTTTCTTGTATTAACATTCTTCAAACAATTTTATAAGTGTTTTCCAATTCCACTGGCACTAAATATCAAAAAATTATTCATTTATACCATTGGTGCGCATAAGGTAAGTCGGAGTTCCCGGGTTCGGAGCCCCCCATAGCCCTTGATTTGATTGATTATAATCCTTTGTATATAGTACACAAAATTGAATAATGTATTTGTTATTTATTTAATTAATATTAATTATTTATTTAATAATTTTTTTTACTGTTTCTTGTTCCCGAAAATCGACAAAATCAAAAGAATATGTTGAATAGCGTATGGCAGCATACGGGAATGGTGAACTTTCGACGCTGCCCCCCCCCCCCCTCCTCAACTTGAAAAATTTCTTTGCGCGCCACTGATTTATACGATTCTTCAAAAGCATGATTTCGAACGTAGTTAGTCACCTTAATGAAACAGAGTCCTGAATTTTATTCGAATTCCTCCCTTTCTAGAATGCCGAGTACATCTAAAAAGGAAACCATTCTTATCCACTTCAGAAGCTGATTTACTGAACTCTCTAAAATTTCCATCTGCAATAGGTTCAATCTGGAACAACTGCCACAAATCCAGTATTGGTCCCTATTCCACTGATTGCATTCTTTCGCAAATGCCCCTGCCAAATCCGACCGGGACGTTCTCTGCCAGGGCGCGATAGGGACTTAACCAAAACATTCCCGTTAATGAAACTGGCAATTTCCACGGGATTAGCTGGTGCCAGCAAACAAATGAGCTTCATCCTTCTCCCACAGAATCCGACCCCCAGCATCCGGCACCCGCATTCCTCCCGAGGTCCCGAAATGAAAACTGCCCTGAATTATGGGGTGTTGGGCGTCTTATCGCGAGATGCCGGATCCGCGTAAATCTTCATCTGGAGCAGGCGGCGGTGACAGGCACGCCCGGACGCGTCCGGCCACTCCACCGTAACCGTCGTCTTCGTCGCTTTAATATTTCATCCTCCCTTTCGGGTCCTGTTTTACACTGGTAAGCAAAAGATTTGATTTCTTAAGGGAGTTACCACGTACTTAAATCTTTCGGCGCGTGCATCTGGGGATGACCGGATCGATCCGGAATTGGAAGGGGAACAGGTTTCAAACTAAATATTGCTCAAGAGCAGTGGCACACACACAGGAATTTTTCAAAGGGGAGGTACAGGTTTGAAAGTCCACCATTCTCGTATCATGCACCAATTCGCCGCCCAACATATTCTTTTGATTTTGTCGATTGTCAGGAACGAAAAACAGTAAAAAATTAATTATTGAATAAATAATTAGCATTAATTAGTAAAATTAATTATTAATAAATAATTAAATTTTACATACTATATACACAGGATTATAATCAATCGAAACAAATCAAGGGCTATAGGGGTGCCGGACCCAGGGACCCCCTACCCCTTGTATGCGCCACTGCTCGAGTGAATGAAAGTTTGATCATGTAATGAAACTGCATAGTATCTGCATTTACATTTTGATTACTGACATTTCTTGATGTAAATTATGTAAATATCTGTGGTAAAAAGTTGGCAAATTAATCGTTACTGTAACGAATAGCAAGCCTTCTAACGGGTTATAATATATCCTGGTGCGTTGGTATCTAGACTCCATTTTCTCTCAATGCTCTATTCACTATGCAGTGGAGTCCGCAAACAGTCTGGAGTAGGGGTGGCCCGCGTGTCACAGAGGCGCTCGAAAACTTACTGGAAAATAAATTCAAAATTTTGAAAGGATTATATAATAGAAATACTAATTCTGTACAATTTTATTGAAATTGTCTTGTATTAGACAAAAACCTCAAACTTTAGATGCAAATAAGCTTGAGAATAAAATTTATTTTATTATTATCGTAACTGAAAAAATTAACTCAAAACTAGCCGCTGTGTGTGTGCACTTAAAATATCCTAATTATGTAATCATCTTCAAGAAGTAATCCTAATATAGATGACTAGGTAAAAAAAAAGTAGAAATTCAAAAGCCACATTAAGTACTGAGTACTTAATTATTACTTAGAATTAATTGATTCAATTTACTAGTTTTTACTTCATACCTAACCTAAATTTCTACTTTTGTCTTATTTATTATATTTTTAAATTTCGATTATATACATAGACTTGTATTAAAATATATAAACCTGCATTATAAAACCTGGGCTATTAGTGGAAAAATCCCATAATAGCCTATAAGAAGCATTTCTTCCCTTTTTCTTATTTTGTTTGTCAGAAGTTGCACACATATCTTTTTTTTTAAATCGAATAGTGGCACTCTTCCCAAAAACGTTCACCACCCCTGATCTAGAGGTTCTATTTGAGCCACCGTAGATTGATTAAAACTTTTACATGAGCAGCAAAAAAAAAAAAAAAAAAAAGTAGAATCAGCTCCAATAAATAGGCATAAAATTCAAATTATTCTGGTTATCTGTTATTTGTTTTAAAATTTAAACTTAAGACAGAAAAAAAAAAGAGTCACGGACTTGTCTTTCGAATTAGTATTTTTTAGGGAGGAGCAGGGGTATTCTTAAGAAAATTTACCAAGCTAAATTAAAAAACTATTTTCATATTTTAAAATATAGAACAATAAACTCTGTACAGTTTCAGGGGCATTTTTTGCAACATAAGTGTCCAAATTCTTAACATGATCTATAAAGATTATTAGATCACTTTAGCATAAAAATGTGACATAAACTACGAAAAAAATCTTATACAAAACAGAAAAGAAGAATGAATTTATTCAAATAAAAAAAAATGTGTTAGTATAATTGGATATTCCATTTTCTAAAGAACACAGTATATATATACCCGAAATATTACATTAGTTTTGAAGCATTTTTTCAGTCTTGGGAAAAAGAAAGAAACGCTAGTAAGTTCACATTCTAATTTTTTTAAATTAGCCGAAAATACCCTTAAGAGTTGGCATATTGTTTTGTATATATTTTATTACTTCATGCAAATGTTTAATATCAGTTACACTAAAATTGGATTTTAAACAGCTCTGATGAAGAAAAAAACTGAAGAAATGTGTGACTGGCTTTTTTAAAAATGTAGTTTCATTGCCGAAAATTGCTTGAAAAACAATATTCGAAATACTTCTGCCAAACTCCCGCTAGTGATCGAGATAGATCCATGAATTCACTTATATAATTCCCCTGTGCTATACCCACTCTCTACTACTATTGTACTACAAATTCGGTCAAAAATAAATATTAGGAGTACATTTGAATGGTGAAATTGTAACTCTATATTATATGGTGTAAATGATTTTTAGTCTGTCGTCAAGAAAGTCACAAATTTATCAATTATAGTCTTAGAAATTTACTTTATTTTAAAATATGAGTGTAGAAACAGCGTATCCCACGCTAATTCAAATGTCCTGCCAATGATATAGTTAAAAAAAATCGGGTTGATCAGGGGTTGAAAATTTTCAACCCTCAAAAAAATTAAAAAAAAAAAAAAAGGTCAAAATTTATACATATTGTAAAAATACAGTGAAAATCGCGCTTAACTGAGATCGTTTAACTTTTTTAAATATTTTTCGGGGTTGAAAATATTTTTCATGTTAAATAATATTCCAAAAAAAAAAAACGTATATTTAACAAAACTAAGTCTATTAGAGTATATTTTATTTACATAGATATGTATATATGCATATATTTAATACAAATCAATGAAACAAAAACATTCACACAAAAGCTTAATGAAATTTACTACAAATTTTTCAAATTTTTAGAAAGACAAAAGGTTTAGTGAGTTTTTGAAAAATAATCTGATACTTTTCTTTGCGCTGTCTTTTTTAATATCAAATTTTCAACATCAATCAATCATCGATCAAAAATCCATTTTTGTTCGATGTCATCCATTTTATTATTCATTTCATCTCTAGAATCTGCGTCTAAATAACTACTTATACTTTTCATGATGTGTTCCACATTTCGAATGACGTGGGAATAAGAGCCGCATTATTCATTTCATTTTTGCCATTGGAATATGCATCAACGATATTTTTTAAGCTTTGAACAAACTCCAACATGTTTTTTCTGGCGTATAATTGGGACTGTACACACACTATCATCATCTACTGCAACGAATTCTTCCGATGATACAGTAGGACAGTCCAATAATACGGTAACTTCCTCAAACATTTCATTAAGTGTACATTCAATATTTTCCTTCTCCATCTTTTTGTGTTAAGCGATTTTCGTTTCGTGTAGAGAGGAAAAAAATGTATGAAAATACATAATAGTTTGTCGGGCAGCTGTATTATTTCTTATTAACTGAAATATCGTTTAAAGCGTTTTCGGGTTAAACGTACTCGTACGCGCACTGTATGAGGGCTGCCGTAGCCCAGTGGTTAAGGTATCGGATCATGGCAGGCATGTCATGAGTTCGAACCCTGTACCACTGAAGACCCGCCGTGTAGGGCAGCGATGCACGTTAAATCTGTCGAGAGCTGAAACATCCTCCCGTTGGTGTGGTGTGGTAGTTAGGAGAGGGGGTGCCAGCTCAGGTGTCGTCCACGTCACTTGACCATGGTTCAAAATTACATGGTCCGTCGCCAAAAGCCCTCGTGTAGCTGAACAGCGCGACGTTAATATTCACTCACTCACGCGCACTGTATTTCAATTGATGATTTAAAACACAATATAAAAGATTTTCACAAGGCTCAAAAATCTTTCTTTCGAATTAAGTGTATGAGGGGAAATTGTCACGGGGAAAAAATGAAAATTTGGAGGGAAATAAAGAACACTTAAAATAAAGTGGATGAGGATTCAATCAAAGGGTAGATTAGTTATGAAAATATATAAATAGAAAAACAGTGACTCCACAACAAGTGCTTCCATATTCGAAATGTTTTAACCACTGAAATGTACTTTCAGCGGTGAGCAACAGAAAGTAAAAATTCCGAAGGTTACGGTTGTAAGTGATCGAATTTAGGGTAAATTAAGAGCTTTAACCACGAACCTGGGAAAAGAATAAAGGTTATGGCTAAAGAATAGGTCAAAGGTGGTGTTTGACAGCCTCTTGTTGTTCTGTTTCGAACAGCGAAAATAGCGTCGATTTTAAAATGAGTGAGGCAATGTAACCTACTCCTCGCGTGAGGAAATTCCATTCCTCGCTTCTACTGTGAGGAATGGAACGTATAAACACACTCTTCTTTTTTTCAGATTTTTAGGAATCTCTTTTTGAAAGACACTCTTCAATCAATTGTTTGTGTTTATGGTTTCGAATCCAGACCATTTATATTCACTGGATCCTAATATTTATCCTCTGTGGGACTTTAATCGATTCTATGAGTGTATGCAGGGCTTCTATTATTCATTGCATATTTAATCGCTGTTCCCCGTTGTAAACGCTGGACGGAAATTGAAGGAATAGGAACAGTTAAATATGCAATAAATATACTCCAACAATACTACAAAGACGGCAAAGAGGTTTTTTTAAACTTTTGATTCGATTTAAGTTTAAGAAAGTAAAATGCTTACCTAAAATTATTTGGTAAGAGGAAAAGAGATTCAAAGAATCTAAAAAAAAAAAACGTAATAATAATTAGCAATTATATTCGATCTAATCCATTAAAAACTCTGATTCTAGGATGGAACAAAAAGTAAGAGATGCCTAAAGTACAAAATTTTAATAATTCGGGTATCTAAAATTACTTAACGCTTGTTAAATAAAATGATTAGGGTTTTTATTTATTGATTGATAAAGGAAGGGGAAGAGATTTCATCAGCAAAAAGAGAGAATACATTGAGAAAAGTTTAAATATCATAGGAGAAATTATTATTCTGTTAAAAGGAAGGGGATTCAGTAAAAAGAGGATGTTTAATACACATATATTGCCATTAAAATAATGTTTAACGAACATAAAGACATTTCAGACACCACAGACAGTCCATGCACTTTGCTTGCATGTCAAACTCTAAAAAGTTGTTTGTCATGTCAAGATTTAATTAGTAAAAATAAAAATCGTCTAGTTTGTGCCCCGTCTACATCCCGTTTTTAAAGCTTCAGGTTAAATACTCGTATAATAATAATACATGCTCGCAATGAAGAGAGAAAGAGAAGAAATCAAATTGCTCAAAAAAGAATCGGACAATAGTAGAGGACTTGACTATTTTCTCCAATTTTTAAGGCTGTCTTCGCCAAATGTGTTCGGTGGCGTGGTCAAGGTATCAAAGACTCGTTGCAGACTTGCTATGAGTTCGAGCCTAGTACCGCTGAAGAACCACCGTGTAGAAAAGCGATGCACGTTAAATCCGTCGAGAGCTCAAACGTTATCCAGTCGGTGTGGTGTGGTAGTTGAGATGCCGTTCTCGTCCTTTGACCATGGTTCAAAATGACGAGGTCCGTCGCCAAAAGTTCTTGAGTAGGTGAACAATGCGACGTTAATATTCACTCACTTGCCGAATATTCGAGAGCATCAAATTAACGCGGGGCATATTTTCAGACAGAAAAATGTCTCGGTATTCATGAAAATTTGTAACATTATAATTCATACATCTGTTTACAATATAGTGATTTTAAAATGTTAAATTATTAATTTTTTTCATTTTAACAAGTGGAGTGGGATTTAGATAATGATATAGGAGAAAAACGCGTAGCTCATTTTATGCAAAAAAAAAAGGATGAATTCGGATAAAAAATATATAGTATGATAAAATACCACTCTCTGTTCGGATAGTGTAGCCAGAATGACAATAATGTTTAAGTTCTTTTTGTATCGATAAAAAAATATTCCAAATTTGAGTTTCAAAAACTGGTTTAATAATAGGCACTTGTGTGTGGCAGAAAAAAAAATCAAGAAATCCTAGAAATCAAATGAAACTTAATTAATACTTTAATAACAGTAGAGATAAAGAAGAGTTCAGCATATATATATACATGCTGTATATACTAAGATCCCTATCCTACTTATTAAAAAGAAGAAACATGAATTTTATGAGATATTTTGTTGCAAATGAAACGACGCGATGATTTACGAAATCATGTTCAGAAGACACCGTTTTCCTATCTCCTCATTTAGAAGCAATTCATAATTCAGACACAATCCCAGGTCGTCTTTTAAATGCGCAGCACAAACGTAATATTCGTCATTCTATTGGCTGCATGAGAAGAAGAAAAAAGAAAAAGAGAAAGAAATGAATTTCTCCAAAGTTCCAAAAGACGGAACTCCTCCTAATTCTGGGTTCTGCATGGGAAAGAAGAAGAAAAAAAAAAGATCGAAGAAAACAAATGCATACTTTTACCGTTTCGCAACGCTACTCTTTAAGATGCCCGAATTTCGATAATTGCCCAAACGAATTTCGAATGTATACATAAAAGAATAAAAAGAAAAATGCGTAATAACAATACTTGGAATGGACGCTGAAGGAAAAAAAAATTAAGAAAAAAAGAAGAAAAAGAGGCAAACGATAAAAATTGTCCTCATGTCTCATTAGGGGCAAGTCGAACAAACGACCGGTAAGAGGAATGGCCTTCGTGTTTTGCATTGACATGTACTAAGACATTAGGGGTGGACGGGAGGGGGGCGGGGCGTAGGCAGGGCGACCAATGGCGAGCCCCGCCATGCGTGGAGAACTGGCATTTGGAACAATTGTTCCTGCTCCTCCATTGAATTGAATTCGGGCGTCATTAAATTGTTCGAATCGTAATCGGAGAGATAAATCTCTTTCTCTCATTTCTTTCTTTTTTTTTTTATTTATTTTTTCGTTTTTTTTTTTAAGTTTTTACGACGCCACGCCACGCAAAGTTTGTGCGGTGTCAGAGAGCAAATGGTTATTTGGGGGAATGAGACATTATTAGAGTTAAGAATAAGAGGAATGTGGCTGTTCCATTGCCATATTCCACCTCGTAAGGCTTTTGAGCGCCATTTTCAGTCTTAATGTGTAGCGCATGTGTTTTAGAATGACAATTAACTAATACGTCAAATGAGCGACTATTGAAATGTGATATAAACACACAAACACAGATGTTTCTTAACTCTGTGTTGCACACGTCCTTGCTCTATGACAGGGGTAGCCAACCCAAATGATCTTGTGGGCCACTTCGGAAACACAATATAATCTCGCGGGCCGCACATAAAAATATGTACCTTTATATCAGATTTGGAAACAAAAAAAAACATTTATTAGAGTGAAAATTTAAAACAGAATGAATAATTATTATTGTTTTCATTATTTTTCAGGTATACAGACATAGATAATATAATAATGTTTATATAATATAATAATGCAGTGATCAAATAGTGTTTAAAATATTACAGTTGCCATTTTCTTGAAAATTACGGTGCTCCTTTTGAATTCATCTTTCGTTACTCATTGTTGAAATTTGATTTGCTGTCATTCGCAAGTGAATAAGTATACATTGCTCTTTATGTTAACCGTCCTGAATATTTTCTTTAAACTTTCTAAAACATTTCTGACTGCCCCTCTTGCTGTTTAGGCACTCCAAACAGAAAAAGGAGGAGGAGAAATGAAATTCGCACACACAGAGAATCATGTACCATCCATAGTAAAGGATATGCATAATGCAATACGGAATTTATTGAAAAAAGAGTAATTTATTATAGTAAAATCAAATGTAACTGCTTGATAAAATATAAATCTATTTTAATCCAAAAAAGACATTTCTATTACTAAAAGGATTTATTTTAAAACAAGAACAGGTAGCAGGCAAATACATTGTAGATTTATATATATATATATAAATTTCCCATCAAATAAATTTCAAAATGAAAAAACTTTAGAAATCTGATATTTAAAAAAAATTTTTAAAGAGTCGGCAGACTACATGTGGCCCGCGGGCCGCGTGTTGGACATCCTTGCTCTATGACATTGAATCGCTTATACTGTTGTTTAATATGAAAAAATAACTTAACGTATTAATTTGAATCGAATTATTACTATCTCACAAACTAGCAAAGAAACTAAGGTGTATAATTTTTTAAAAAGACTGTAGTATAGCAATCTTGTAAATTCTAGCTGAACTAGATCTTATTTACCTCGAATTACTCTGTTCGGCTTGGATAATCAAATCTATAAAAAAAAAAAAAAATTAATAGAATAAAATTAGTTATCCATAATATTTGTACTGCCTTGTGAACAGAAAGCTATAAACGTCTCAATAAAGCCGGAAATAAAATGTTATTTGAAAAGGATTTCTTACAAGCATATTGTTTGTGAAAGTTGACCATGGTTTAAAATGATGAGGCCTGTCGCCAAAAGCCCTCGAGTAGCTGAACAGTGCGACGTTAATATTCACTCACTCACGTGAAAGTTGCTTCAAGGTGCCTTCTCTTGTGTATTTAATTTTCATTTTGCTAGCTTGTATCTACGTTAGATTGTTTGAAACTACTGTATATGGAAAATAACCCTATTCATTTTTATTAGATTAAAACTTATTTATTAATAATAATTTGACAAACTTTCAAGAATGAAATACCTCTCAAAGAATGTTTCTTCACCTCTCTCCCCCCCCCCCTCGCCTCCTCCTGTTGTCTTGAAGTATTAGTTTCTGAAGAAAGTTTTAGAAGTATACCATATTTTTCAAAAGCTTGGTATAATACTTCGATTAAATGATTTCAAAAAGTAGCAGCATTGCGCATGTACATTTCAAGTTTCTTCGTAAAAAAAAAAGGGTGCACATTTTCCGGCGAATTTCCCTAAAAATTAATGAATACAGTCTGAAAGTATAGGTGCACGTCACATCATTGCGCGTACATATTTGTTTGTAGAAGTTGTTTCAAAATATTTCTCATGCACATTTTTAACTTTTATTTTGACATTTTGGATTTAAGGAACACTTAGTCTGTTTAGAGTACCGTGTACAAAAAACTATACATTAATTCTTATTAAATATCAAAGTACAATTTCCCAAATGGATAAAGGAATCGTTGTAATACAAAATTTAAGGAATAATAATTGTCGCATATTTTAATTCAACTAAATGAAAATACTGGCATTACATGCAGTTCAATGCTTTTTAAATAAAATTTTATATATTGGAATTCAAATAAGCAAAGATAAATAAGACGTTTGGTTAAGCTTAACATTACATGTATTTTTTTTTTAAAACGGAGAGATTCAGGCAGGGTGTCAGTTCGCGGATAGAAAGTTCTAACAACAGATTTCCGCAAATTAATATTATATAAGGATCTTGTGTGTGTGTGTGTGTGTGTGTGTGTGTGTGTGTGTGTGTGAAATGGGAGAAACAATATCATATAAAAATAAAGTAAAGATAATGTATACTTCAATATTAAAATAGATTGACATCAAAACACATGCCAAGAAAGAGTTTAAATTTAAAAAAGTTGTTTATATTGTCTTGAGATAAAAAAAAAAAAATTGATGGTCTCGTAGTTTTATTACGTTTCTAAATAACTTAAACCTATTTTTAATCGTTTCTGTAATTTTGATTAAGGTACGATTAAAAATTAATAAATATATGAATCGATATACGATTAAAAGTCAATAAATATATGAATCGATATACGACTAAAAGTCAATAAATATATGAATCGATATAGGATTAAAAAAGGAATAAATTTTTGTGTGAATTGTGGTTGAAACATGTAAGAACTTTAAAAGACGTTTTCTTGATTATATATAATACATATTTGTGTGTGTGTGTGAAAGGGAAAAAAACGGACTAAAGAAAGCGACGAACTGTGTGACACAGTGCACATACACAAACTTTGCAATTGAAATTTAAATTGCGTACTAATTACAAATGTACATGAAATGAACATCTGCTTATAGAATTGCAATAAATTTCTAAATAATGAATGAAATTCGTGCTTCAGATATAAAAGAACTTATTAGATCCCCGACTTGTTTTATAACATAGTATGAACAATTTGTACGACTAGTTATAAGTGTCACAATGTGCAAAAGAATTTTGTATGAAATTTAAACAATTATGCTAAGTGTGATGTTCTATTACAATTTCACGTCGTGCCACAATATTTTATTTACATAAATAATGTACAACTTTTAATTAGGATGTAAGAATAATCCGAAACATTTTAATAAAGCAAAATATAGAAAATTATACTAAAACTGAATTAGGAAGATAGTTTCATGTTTAAACATTTTAGGTAACTGGATGTCAAAAAAATCCAAATCACATTATACTTTAAATTTTAAATAAAATCAGTATTAATAAAACAAAAAATTGTGCATTTTAGAGGGAAAAGTATTGGAAGTCAAAAATAACTTATTTCTAAGTATGTAGTAGATTTCTTGATAAAAACTATTTATATAACAAAAAAATTCAGTTTTGTAAAAATAGTTAAAGATTTTTTTCCAAACTTATCAATGAAAGTTTCATGTCCTAATGTTTCTTATACAACTTTTTTTTTTTTCTTGAGAAATTTTTTTTTGAGTAACCTTGCTGTATTCCACACACACACACAATAGATTAAAACATTTATTTTGTACACGTGATGCTATGTACACCATGTTCCACTGTTCATAGATTTCGGAATTAAACATATTTAAAATTATTAAAGTTAAAACGGTGGCTATATTTGTATACTTCATTGGAAATTGCAGTTACAAAAATGTGTGTCTTGTTAGTTTAATTAAAATTTTAACTGACTTGCGGATATATAAATATTCCAGGAAAAAACTAAATCTTGACTGTCTCGTGTTTTAAGTGTCAGCTCAGGTATTGATCTCGTCGCTTGATCATGGTTCAAAATTACGAGGTCCTTTGCCAATAACCTTCATGTGTGTTGCTTTAGAGTGCGATATTTATAAATACTCATTCTCTTGCGATTTTCAAAATGTGGAACTTTAATATTTTTGAGTTGGTAGGTATTATGGAGGAGAAAAGTCTCTTATAAAAATATCATTAGTGGTACTAAAAGCACAATTAC
>BMAV01015476.1:1099240-1112902 GCA_019973955.1 Trichonephila inaurata madagascariensis
AGAAAAAATCAACAAAATTAGTATATAAGAATGAGTCTTTTAAAAAAGAATGAAACTTCAAAAACGGAGATATTTCATAACTGTTATTTTAATATTTTCTTGTGTTGTAGTGAGTGAATTTTCATTTGAGGAAATATGCTATACGGATTTTAGCACATTTATTGAATTCCTTTTAGTACATTTATAACCCCAATTTTATGAATTGAGAAAACTTTTATTTTCTAATCTTATTTATGTAACATTTCAGAACCCTTTTAACATGAATACAAATAAATTCATTCTAGAAATCCAATGAAAACACAAAGCAAAAGGAATTCTGTTAAATTACAGAAAACAATAAAAAAGGGTTTATGTTTTAAAATTTAATTAGTAATTTATGATAAATTTCTAAATGCTTACTTGAAAATTTTAAAAAACAAAAATTAAAAGTTTTCAAAAATTAGAAAAAATTTCTCCGAAAAAAATAAGATTCAAGTGAATCGATGGTACAGAACATGATAAATGTACCGACAAATTTATTACATAGATTTCACTTTTATCCGTAGTTACAAAAGAAAAATTTGTGAATAAAACATAGGACGACTGCAATCGCATACAAATATTAAAAAAACACATAATTTACATCATTCGAAAACTTAATTTCATCTTATATTTTCGTTCTCGTAAATTTCCAAGACCAACAGTCAAAACTCATATTTACCCCCACCACTTGTAGTAGCTAAAAACTCGTAAATTATTTAAGAAAAATTATATTACACCATAATAAATATCTTATACAAGCACGTGCATCTTTGGTGTCTAATAATTAGAATTCTGCATAGCGCACTTTCGTGCAAGAATCGCGGAAGTAAAAAAAATCACTGTCATGCATATCATTCAATAAATTTATTCGAGACTGTAAGCAATGGATCTTACTGTTAATGAACTCTGTTCCGTTATCAGATTAACACAATCTTTTTTGTAAATTAATAAATTCTTTAAATGTATTGTGTATAAGATTTGTTGTATTGGCTTAGAAAATCGTGTTTTTTTATTTCAAGTGGATAAATAGAGTCAAATAGCACATTAAAATGGGTTTTTTAAAATTCATATTATTTAAATTGTAAAACCTGTCTCTTTTTTTAAATACTTTCTTTAAAAATTTTTGTACCGTTTATAATACATTTATATAGAAAAATCGGTACCTCTAGTACATAAAAAAATAATTAGAATTAAAAATAACTGCACTTATATTGCAGTTCATAAAAATTTATCAGTTTAACTGTGAATTATATGAGGAAATTCGATTACAATTAACCCTTCTTAAAATACATTTATAATGAATTTTTCTAACACGAAAGCAAACAAATGCAAAAATATTTTACATCAACATGTACCACTTTTTATTTCTTTTTAATGTGAAAAACTGGTTTCGTTCCCAACAAAAATTCATTAATAAATATGACCATATAAGTCATGAAAAATTGAAATATCATTCAAAAACTAAAAATCGACGCAATAACTCTTTTCCTAAGTTAGTACATGGAAGAAAAAAAATTTTCTTTTGCATTGCGTTTAAAAAAATTTTAAGGAAAGAATTTATTTGACGATTTTAATTCTTGTAGATTTTCTCTCTTTAGATATAAAGTATTTCGTGAGATGCTGTGATAAATTTATTTATACATAATTTATAGTTAATAAAAATGGATCGTAAAAAGAATTTATAACTGTGTAAAAGAAAATCTGTAAATTACAGTTTTAAAATTTGAGCAATGATATGTAGGTACAGTTGTATAATTTGTGCGATGTGTTTGGTCCACCATTAAGTGAACTGGGCGTACCCCCTAGTTATTTTAAATATTAGTTAGTGAAAAAATTATTTCATGTAAAATGGGTTAACGTTTGCTTAACTAATTTATGTTCTATACTGCCTCCATATTTATAAAATAATAAGCGGTTATTTATTTATTTTTTATTTTTGGAAATATTTTGCCAATTTTCATAAATACCCAATATTTTATAAATGACAGAGTATTGTGAAATTGAAATCGAATTTTGACTAATTTATTTTTTAAGTAAAAAAGTAAATAGTTATTTTTTAAAAAAGGCAGGGGGAAAAAAAGTTTAATAATTTATGCATCCTAAGCAGTCAAGTCAGCTCAACAAATAAGAACCACTTTTTTTTAAGCAAATCGCGCAGTGGTCACTTTTTCGTTGGTCAGTTCCGCGAAAGGCTGTCACTCTCCTTCAGACATAATTGCATTTGACCCCTCATTTCTCCCTCTATTTTCGGACCTCCAGACACCACGCCCCTCCCATGTCTGGCGCCTAACAAAAATTTAATTGCATCGTGGCGTTCTACTTTTAGATAGGATCATCAGTTTGACAGGTTTCATCAGACAAGGGAGGTATTCTGAAAAAAAGACTTATGTGTCATTGATAACAAGGCGTGCATTCCTGAATATGGACTAATGTAAAAAAAAATTGTATAGTTTTATGCGATAATTTCGTCAGAGAAAATTGTCTACGCTTCAAGTGGTATCGGTAAGTGTTTACTTATTTATTTTTTTTAATCACAAAATCATGCTTAAAATTAAACTTTATACTTACCTAGTTTCCTGTAAACAGCCATGGTCTTTTTTAAATTAATATCATTCCATGCCTTCTTGGTTGAAATCTTTCTTTCATATTCCTATGTCTTGAGATTTCTGAAAATGTTTAAATAGATGACAATTATATATTGAACTGTATAAGTATGCTGATACCTGTAACGTATAAAATATTTATAATATATATTTGCTCATAAAAGCATGTAGAACATCTGAAAATTTAAAGGTCTATATACAATGAACAATACTAAAAATAGCTTCAATTATTTTTATTTCGGGATGGATTTAAATTTTCATCAAACTTTTATTTATTAAACTAACAATGTCTCGCTTGAAACGATTCTAAACTTTGTGATAATATTAAAAATTTAATTTCCAAAAAATATCCAAATGTTCGTGTAATTTTCGAGATAAAATTATCTGTAAAGATTAGAAAATTTACTGCACGAAGCAAACATTTAAATATAAAAAAACATACAGTTCGTTATCTTTCTTAAAATATTCTTTGATTTTAATGTTTATTTATTTATTACCTAATACAAAAACTTATTGGAAATGTTCTCAAATTTTACGTAATAAACTTAAACACTATTCAGTTGCCCATATTATCAAAGTATAAGAGCGAACAATGGCACACGTAATCGCTTAGCGTGCGAAACGTAAATCATTTCAATATGATATGTGTAAAGTCATATTTCGTGAGATATTTATGTTTAGGTGTACATTAAATTTATTCTTTTATTACGAAATTTTTGAAGCTTTTTTTCATTTCCAATAAGTAGAATATGCCTCGCATTTTCAATTAAAAATAGGTGAAATATCCTTATATTTTTTAATGTCTTGCTGCAAACAAAATTTTATTTTGAAAAAAAGTAAATTTTAATTTCAAGAAACGGTACTAGTTGTCCATAAATTATTAGCTTGCACATTATAAAAAGAAGAAGAAACTACGAAGAAAAACTATTTGTTTTATTTAAATACAAAATATGCATAATTTAATGATAGATGTTAAATATAAGTATATAAAAGAATTTATTAAATATTTTTTGTACAACGTTGCAAAACATTTAAATTGTCTCACATTAAGATGTTTGTGTAAGTAAAAAAAATTTTCCCTCTAATTTTTTTTTCTTTCTTTTTTATAAATTTATAACGTAAAGTTCAATGCATAGAATGTTCTGTAATAATAAATTTCCCCGATTCAATGAAATTATAAAAGAGATGAAACCGTTACGCAATAGTTTAAATAAAAAATAATCACGCAATTTAAGTGGTTTAAGTTAAAGCATTTTAATTAGTCAGAAATACAAATATGTTTGATATAAATTTAGCAAATGATAAAAAATAAAATTTGATATTTGTATAATGTTCATAAAATTTAAAATATTTATCTTAATGAATAGCTATCTTGAGTGAATAATACCGAAGAATACCAATTTATTGTTAAATATGATCTTTAAAGGATATTTTTCATAAGTAATATTTTTTTAAAAAATTATACTCATGATGAAATTGTTTTCAGTTACATTTTCAATGTCTCATTCTTCAAAAAAAAAAAATACTTAGCACTCAATTTGTCCCATCTTTATTACACATATTTAGTACAACAATTCACTTAGATTTTTTCTTTTTGCTTGAAAAAAAACTTTTTAAAGAAATAAAACTACAAAGATATAAACTCAAAAAAAAATTCAATACTTATTTTACATTACTTGTAACGAATTTTGAAACTATTTTTATTCAAATGCTTTTTTTAAAAAAAATATTTGTTTATATATAATTTTAAGTTAGTTGTAAAATACCTGATGTGTGTGTGTGTGTGAAACAACTTTTCGATATCTCTAAAGAAATTAATTATACTTGCAACAAATTCACATATAAATGTTGCTTACATGCGTTTTCATTTTCTTTTTTTCAATTAAATAACCTTTAATTCACGATTAATTGATTAATTCAAAGTTGAACAAAACGATTTCACTTTACTAGATTCACTTTACTCAAAAAAATTAAATATTCTCTAAAATATACCTTTTGAACAAATGAAAATCAATCGCAATATTTTTCGAGAGATTATAACTGTCTGTTCAACTGAAGTACACGTTACGTGCAGTCATTACTCACTTAGAAATCCCCAAGCAATTCTTTTTCCCCTAATGTTCAATTATTTGGATAATTGTACAAAAAAGAATCCGAAACTGCGTTTTGTTTCGAATTTTTCTTACAATTTTTGCTCTCCATAGATTCCCATCGGTATTAAATGATCTCTTTTCTCATCCGTAATTAGATAAAAAAAAAGAAGTTTAACATTGTGGGAAGTCAGTCTCACGTGATTTATTACAACGTAAAAGTAGATCTTGTTCTGAAAATTAATAATTGTGTGATGAGAAATGTGTCATTTTAAATAAATGTTCGAGGGCATTTGGAAAAGAATTTCCTAAACTACTCGTGATCAGGAATTTCCTCTAAAAGCTTATTTTGAGTTTAGACATGCTGTATGTGTACTGGAAGTTAAACTAATATTTCTTGAAATTCCATTATTATTTTTTTAAAAAATGATGTATAATGTATAAGCATTTTATTTAGTTTTAAATAACTGTTCAAATGTATTTACAAATACTACGCTCTACCACTTCCGTCAAGTTTTAAAAAAAAGTCAAAACCCCTGCATAGATTTTTTAAGGGGGAGGGGGTGCCAGAAAGTTTTATCATTGTCCTCGTACGATATATTGAGAATTATACAAGATGGAAAAAAATCTCAGTTAATAAATTAAAAGAATTTAAAACTAAATATTTGGTGAAGAAAACCAATATCATGTAAGAGATGAAAAATTTGTGTTTCGTGTTTTTCCACAACCAAATCGATTAAAGTTATGCTTCATTTAAAATGTTTAAAAGAGGCAACATCAAAAGCAGAACGTGTCTCTCAGCCAGGAAGAAGCACAGTTGCTGAAAACGTATTATGATTATAATTTATTTTTCGGCAACATTAGGTATAAGATTGTATTATTATTTTTTTTTCCCATGAGTGACAACAGCGAATATAGCTTTTTCATTTTTTGTGAAAGGCAGTTTTGTGTTTGATTGTTATAAAAAGAAATGTTTGAATGAAGTTTTTAGAGGGGATCTTTGAGAAGATTGTTTATCTAACTGAAATTACTAGCCACAATCAGAGTTACCAGAAAATTATCCAGCAAAGTAGCACGAAGAGGGGAAAAAAATAGCGAATCGATTCTCTCTTGCAATTTATAAATATAGTTTTTTTTTTAATTTTGTAAAACTACGTTAAAAGGCTTTAATTATTTAATTCATTTAAAATACATTCAAATTCTTCCTGCTAAGTATCGTGATCTGCGGTGTCTTTTTTATAAATATCTGAACTATATTGAAACATTTGCGGCGATGGAATGAAATCAACGCAGCAAGTCCCTCATTCTTCCAAAGTCATTTTGATTCTGAGAATTGACTCAAACAGTTCGAGGCACATTCGATTCCTTAATTTATAATTTTGACGTCACTCTGGAAAATGCCTTTTCTACAGTGGCATTACTTATGGGTAGGCTTTAAAGCAAATATATCTAAATCTCTTAAAAATGGATTTCTAACTGCGTCTTTTATATTAAAAATAGGACACCAAAATAATTCTCCATCATTTAAAAGCTCAGATTCAGATAGAAAAACATCTTTCAACTGTATGTTAAAAACTTTTCTCCATTGATTTTCCAGAACATATAATTTAGATTGGTTTGCTAATTCTAAAGAAAAAAAGGACGATTTGAGTTTTAAAAAATATCAGGGGAAAAATTCTTTATCTTTTTTAAAGTTCCCTAATTTGAAGGGATTCGGTTTAAAAGTTGCTCACATGAAACCTTGAGAAAATTATGAAATTTTTGATAAATTTTCTTAGTAGATTCTGTAGAAATTATTTTACTTTTACTTGTCAGTTTATTCAAAAAGACATCCATCAAGTACTTCAATAGGCAAATAAATGCTTGTTAAATTCATGTCAACTTCGAGATTCACACATTCAGAGTAAATTATTCTTCTTAAAAGAGTAGGGTGCAATCTTTTAATACTTTCTGTAATTTGCAATGATCACCATGATCACTTTGAAAAAATAAATTAATCCACTCAAATTCTGCTAAAATTTGGCAGTTGTAATTTAACAATATTTAATTCTATTCTTGTATTAATTTAAGTAAAGGGAGAAGTAGTTGATTGGAAAGAGAGGAATCTAGGCCAGTGATGGCGAACCTATGACCCGTGGGTCAGATACTGACCCACGATTACTAGGCAACCATTTGTTTCCGCAGGTTTATTTAAATTTTCTAATTTGTGTGGCTTATTTATATTCTACTTGAATTTTTTCAAGTGCATTGACACAAAAGCAATTTAAATGCTGTCTATAGCCTTCAGTTTGATCATTACAGTTCCAAAGTTACGCAAATGACAACAAATGTATATGAAAGTATGTAGTATTTGAAATAAAACAAAAATGTTTACAAAATATCAAATAAAGTGTATAATTTTACTCACATTTTGTTTGTTGAAAGAAAATTGAAAACCAAAGCAAACAACCATGTTTAAAGCACTTTCTTTGGATAAAATGCACTTTTGTAAGGTTACGTTCAGTTATGTTTGTAGAAAGAGACTTCCATAGCACTCTTTTTTACCCGTTAAGACAATTGAATTTTAAAGATGTTTGGTTTTAAAAATACTCAGTTAAAAATGTAAAATCTGGTGTACATGGGCATTAGTGACCCACGCGCTAGTACTAAAAACAATCTGAATGAAATTTGACCCACGTCTCAAAAAGGTTCGCCATCCCTGATCTAGGCATTGGAGTAACGGAGAATATTAAGGCCCCTTGCAAAGTCAGCTTTTGGACCAAAAGCCCTAATATGTATTTGGCGTCAGTCAGGTTTTGAGCTCCCTAGAATCAAAAGTGATTTAATCAGATTTTTATCACATAATCTCTCTAGATGACGTGCTTACTTTTGTCATTGTATGCAATTTTTTATAAGTCCAGTGCTGCAACGTAAATTAATTACAAAAATTGGTTTTTATTCTTTAATTCAATGCAATATACCGTTGATGATAATTATACAATTTACTTAGTTCTGTAAGAATTTGTCCTTTCACAATTACTTTTCCAGTTTAATATTTATGTAGAAATTCTCTCCAAGCCTATTTGTTAAGAATATTACATGTTTCAATTTTATGCTTCTATCGGGATTAGAAGGAATCCCATCATTTCTTTTTTCTACCACTTGGAGTGGACAGGAGTGGCGGGATAGGCTCCGATTCGTGGCGGTGGCGAGGGGGGGGGATGAGAAATTATAGCATTTCGTATCGTTTCGAAGTGGTGAAACATACTGCAACTTCATGTTTTCTTTGGAAACTAAAGTCTCTATTTTTTTCCCGATTTTTCCGAAATTTGTTCCAAAACTCTTATATATGGTTGAAAGTAGCAAAAAATAGCGGAAGCTTCAAGTGAAGTAGCATAAAATTCGTGAAGTAGCAATAGGGGAAAAAAAGTAGCGAAAAGATTTTAAAAATAGCAAAATTCGCGAAAAATCGCACGATCTGGCAACATTGGCCACAATAGTTAGGAAGAGTTTTAATTAAAACTTTTTCTACTCCTAGAAGTGTTGAAAGAAAGTGATTTGGCGACCGTACAATTATTTTGGACAGATGAGTAAAATTAAGATTTTCTTTTGTAGCTTTAACAGTGATTATTCCGAGGCAGATCTTCTCTAAAAAAAGGGGATGAGGGACTTAAAATAAATCTGTGCATATGTCACAATAACTCGATCTCAAGCCATCAATAAATAAAGATGCTCCAGAAGGGAGCAAATAGTATTAAAAACACGAAGAAAATGAAATTCGCATTCTATGCATGTTTTTTTTATAAGAGAGGGGTAAAAAGATAGGCACATATTTAGCCCTCTAAATGTTTTTGTAAGATGTTATCAATATACTGTTTTGAGTAGAAATCAAAAGTTGTTTCAATGAACTTCGGTGTTGAAATCAATCACCGAAAGCTTTTTCTATATTATTATTTATATCGTTCAAATATTGCAATAATTGAGACTAAGAGTCACTAAAATATGAAAAACTTGAGTATGCATGTGTACGTGAGAGAGAAAATCTAGCAACTAAAATCGCATAAAAACATATTTTTTTAAATCGTTTGAACTAGAAAAAGAAATTTTATTACTCTTTGAAAACTCGGTAAATTAATAATAACTGAATAAAGGTCTACATTATTTCTCTTTGTTTATTAATAATACTATTTATCTCATTGTCATTTGAATTTGACTCTGTATGCAGTGTATTTAATGTTTTCTATTTCTTTTAAATATTAACACGTTTAAATATCTACTTGATAAATATCCTGCACAAAAATGTCATTATTTAATTTAACTTGAATACTTAGGCCTTAACTTTTAATTTTATAGTTATCACAATATGATTTGGGTAGATAATTCTTAATTTTTTTCTTTTGATACCGAATGAATTGATATATATATATATATATATATATATATATAAAGTTTTTCTAAATTTATTTTCAAATGTTTGTAATATGAATAAACTGAACGAAAATCAACAATGACATAGTAACAGTTTAGTGATCGAAGAACCGTAAGTTTGAGTTTAGGTTCCACGAAATCTTTTTAGTGAAATAACGAGTGACTGCTTCATTCTTAATTCGTCTAACTCCATGATCAGGGTAGAAATTTGAAATGTGGTATCACCATTTCAAATGTGTCACCCTTATACTAGGCAGGGACGTCTTAAAGGAATAGGTCTTCTGTCTCACTCTCGGCCTCAATAAGATCATGATCCAAAGAAAAATTTTAACTGTTAAATATTATTCCCAGATATACTCTCCGAAAAACTAGGCCAATTATATGCCAACTGGTAACACTGAGAAAACTGTATTTTGTTGTGGTTGTCGTCTGTGTCTAGGCCTAAGTCGAGTTGACTTCTGCCTGGGTTTGTGATATTGTGAGTCATGCACATTTACTTATTACGGATTACAGTTTGCACTCATGGACGTCTTAAGGCATGGGCCAAATGGGCCCAGGGCCTCAGACACAATGGGGGCTTCGTCTTATTCTCGACTCAGCCTTAATAAGATCATGATTCAAATGATTTCAACGTGCAAATGCTACTTCTGGTTGTATTTTCCAAAAAACTAGGAATTTCGAACGATATGTCAGCTGGCTACATGTGATGACCGTCGTCCCTGTATGGGCCAAGGCCTAACACCATACATCATCATTACTCATTCAGTCAAAAGGCGGCAGTCAGTCGAGCTGATTTGTGCGATCGTAAGACATACCCATTTATTTGTTTCGGTTTTGTACGAGTGTTTGTCCACGTATGCTATACACTTTCTACTTTTATTGGTGATAAGTAGGGCCTACATTTGTGTAGGTTCCCAGGGGCTACTTTTGCGTAAAGACCCAGGGCCTCAAGAAGTCTTAAGACGTCCCTGTTTGTACTAGTATTTGACAACGCGTATTATCCTACTTCAAAAAGTCATAGGTGGAGCCTACTTTTACATAGGGCCCAGGGCCTCAAGACATTACTGACAATACGCAATGGAAAATAATGAAGATAGATATCGAAAGAATGTGATAAATTCTAAAATAAATAGTTTGCTCTTGTTATGCTTTGAAAAACATAAAAGAATGGGGGAGGGGGGAAATAAAATTATATGCGGAGACGGATTTTTCGCAAACTGTGCTAAAATTAGTATTGATTTTTATTTTCCGATCGTTTCGTATTCTGAATCGTGGTGATCAGTAATCGTTACTTCCTGATATCGAGAATAAATAATTCAAACAACGAAAACAAGAACATCTACCAATTCGTGAAGTACAAGAAAAAGAAAAATTTTCCTCTTGTGAAGCTCATGAGAAGGTATGAGTTACCTGTAATAATATCGATCCTAGCGAAAATTACCTCTACAGAAACTTGACTCATCTCTTCACGTTTCAGAAAATCATTCTTTCCCTCACGGTACCTTTTATTCTAATTCCCTCTCTCCGGGAGTTTAAAAAAAATAATCATCAGCATAAAGAGTAGAAATCACGCGTGAAGCGATCCAATTGTGGCTCCAGATGACACCTCTGGACGAAACGACGGCATCGATTGTTCAAAACAATGGGTTAGCAAATGTGGCATGACCATTTCAACTAAACGTTTTTACGAAAAAAAAAGTTAAAGGAAGTTCGATTTAATATATAAATATTTTATTTTATTCCGAACTCGTGTTTGGGACAAAACTTGGAATATCTGCTTCGGAAGTGCTTCTTTCTGGAGCGCTCGCGTGCAACTGGTGTCACTTGAATGGAACATATTTTCTTATTTATTCCTGTCGTTGCACTAACCGTTTAGGTCGGAATGCGTTGAGTGCGGTGGTCGGGCCATTTTGTGAAGATTTTTCACACGTTTATCATTTCTGGAAGAAAAAAAAAATGATAATCGAATTTTCGGATTATGTATTTAAAAATATAAAGGAAAAGAAAAGGGCAAGATACAACAAACACAGGAAATGTTATTTATTCAAATTGGAGCCTTTTAGATTTATCGCTACTTTCTTTTCTCTCTCTCTCTCTCTCTTTAAACTTAAAGCGGTAGAAATCTTCTGTTATTTAACTCTTCGATGCATGTGTATTTTTTTTTATAATTTTTTAAGCATAAAAACGTTTAAGTAGATTTATCGTTTTCAGTCTAGCAACAAGAAAAAATACAAGGAAAAAAATCAAACATTTAAAAAAAAAAATGGAATAAATTTAATATCTGCATGAAATTCAATGCACGAGTGTAGATACTCGTATTTAATTTTTTTCAAAAAAGGACGAATTTACTTTCAGAGAAATTTAGAATAATCCAATTGCTATTTAAGAATAAATAAACAATTATCGCAATTTATTTTAATCATATAACCATTTCAACTTTGGCGAAAATTCAAATTTCAAATTCATTCAAATTCATATTCACAGTCCATAGGTGCATAATGGGATTTATTTACCTTTTTAAGGGCTCATCATAGGACTCTTAAATTGCAAATTTTTCAATTTTTTGAAAAATATATATGTTACAGCCTCAATATTTCTGAGCATTTTGGTACCAAAATTGTGTTGATACTATAAAAATTTCCGAAGTTATTGAGAAATAAGTAGTGAAACTTAAACGAAAACCCTCTCTTTCTTATCTTTAACTTCATTTTTCGCAAAACATAAAATTTTGGCTTCCGCGTAGGATTTCTCAGAAACTATTTATGGTATCAGTTTGAAATTTTTTACACATGCTCAAAATAAGACCCTTTATAATTTATACATAAATTTTCAAAAAAATATATAATAGAATCTTTTTTATTTGAATTTTAATTAATTTTTTTCTTAAAATTTTCGTTATTATTGTATTTAAAAAAATATTTTTTTCCTTCTAAATTTCTTAAAAGTGAGTATAACATCAAAAGTGAACATTTTTATACCAAGTAAAATTAATTTTGTAAATTTTGATTAATTCTGTACTTCAGAATCATATGCGGTGTAAAAAATACTAATTTTCATATTTTTGAAAAATTGTCTAATTTTTATTTCTTTATAACTTTTTAAATATTTTTTCAAATTCTCTGAAATTTTGAGAAATAATGTATATATATATGATTATCTTGTGGTAAAAATTTCAAATTATTGTCTCATTTTATTGCTCAGTTACATTGGTTTGAAGAAGGATATCTTTTTCGAGTGCACGGATATCTGTTAAGAGTCCTGTGAGCCCATAAAACTTTTTTATTTTCAATAGAAATGCAAACATTTAGTTTAAAACACCAACGAGTTGAACAGGGACAATTTTTCATAGATGAAATTGTATTTGCGTTAATTTTTTTTTCTACACACATAGAGTAACAAAAAAAGCGGATAATAAATTTGCTTCCAAAAATATTTATTTCTGATCTACTTGCGTCAAAATTATTTAACAAAGATTTAATTGCACAAAACTATTTTAAGCGACACAGTGAGAACGAAACTCATTTGTATGTGAAGCTATTTGTTTGTATTTTATGTTAAGAATTGGTATTTGCTGCTTTTATAGAAATTTTATACTCATTTAATCTTTTATTTTAAAGTTTTGCTTACTCTGCGGAAAAAAGTTGTTTAAATATATCAATTTAATTTGTTCGTTGCTGATTTCTATCTTGCTCATGTATAAGATAAACCTGCGTATAATAATTCCTTCGTGATTTATCATTAATCTATTCTCCTTACGGAAAATTTTTTCTAGTTTATACGCAACAAGACATACACATACCATAACAATCAATAATATATAAGAAAAATATTTTATCAAAGGACGACTTTATTCACTTAAAAATTGTTAAAACACACAGTGTTACACTCATGTGTACTAGTGACAATACTCATTACACGTTTTACATAAAACCTAATTTCAACAGTAAAAAACTCATTGGTCTGGAAGGGGATCAAGTAATTGTTTCAATTCTGCTCTATTATTAGTTCTGCAAAAAAGAATTTGTTTTAAAAAAAGTAATCAACAATTTAACTTAATTTAGCTTTTAAAAAATTATTTTAATCATTTTTGCAACTAACTATTCCCACCAACTTTTTTGCCCGATGAATCGTTTGTTTGGAAAGTAGGATTCCACCTCGGGTGTCGTCCTCGTCACTTGACCGAAGTTTTAAATTATGCGGCTGATCGTTTAAAAACACCCTCTTTAGGTCCAAAATGTGACGTTAACATTCAATCGATCCATCTGAAAAACAGTATGAATTGATATTTGAAACAATCCTGCAGAAAAAAAAATGATTAAATTACTGCTTTTAAATACTTTTCAGTTTTAAATAAATGCAAAATGACTCTGATTTTCTTGTTTTCAAAAGTTTAAATATCAAAAGAAAATCAAAAGAAAAATGTTTTTCAATCAAAAATAAGGCTGAAAAATGTACGTGATTCTCACTGAAGAATTATTATGAACCAGGGGCACAGACAAGAGGGGGGGGGGGGCGGGGGGGGGGGGCGCGCCCCCCCGCAG
>BMAV01015476.1:1113302-1137662 GCA_019973955.1 Trichonephila inaurata madagascariensis
AATTAGTTTTTTACTGTTTTTTGTTCCTGAAAATCGACAAAATCAAAAATAGCATGATACAAGAATGGTGAACTTTCAACCCCAGACCCCTCTCCCCTTGAAAAATTCCTGTGTGCGCTACTGTTATGAACAATACCACAATATAATCACGCTGCTTCAATAGTATGAATCTGTTTTGTTCATGTTTTACTTAATTTTTCTAAAAGTAAAATTTTTATAAAATTTATCTAAAAGAGAAATATATATTTATAGCTTTTCAATGCATTGACACAAAAACTAAATTCGTTTTTGCATTATTCGTTTTAAAATAAATAAAAAGGCTTCGTTCCTTTTCTTTATAGTTTCGTTAAATTATTCTCGTATATGAATAAACTAGTTCTTTTATTCTTTTTTATCACCCTAAGAACACTTCAAAAACTCGTTTAACAAATGCAGACAGGTAATTTACAACTTATAGTATTTATATGATCATACATAAACTACACGAGGAGGTGTTTTGTATTACTTTTATGTAGATAAGCTGATATGCATAGAATCATTTACACCCATATGATAGTTTTCTTAAAAAAATAATAATTGGGGATCAAAGTCAGTTAATAGAGCTATAACTGATTAGGGATGAATTACTGATTTCGATCGTCGTAAAACAAATCGTCGCAGGTGAAGCCGAATCTGGAACAAGCCATCCGCTCGTTGGGACAAGGGCACAAGACGACAGTTTAAATACCGGTCCAGTCGTTTTATGCGTTCGCGAAATGGCTCGTAAACACCAGACGATGACAAAATATTCGAATTATTCGCCTATAAAGTCGCGGGCTGATGTGTGGACCACCCCAAAGAGACGGTCGCCAGGTATGGGCAGGTGGTCGGTGGCATCGCGTGTCTGATTTTTAATGTTGCCGCTTGCAATCCCTTCACGTCGCCAAACCTATTAATTGGCTTCAAATTCACAGGTCCTTATGTCCTGTGAGGTACATCCTTTTTCGAACCACGCTCGATGATTTTATGGCGATTGGATGAGTGGTTTCGAAAGCCCGGATGTGTCGGACTGGGACTGGGCCAATGCAGATCCGAATCGCTGTGTTTTCAAACCTGAGTGGTTGTGGCTCCCCGTAATTATGGGCTTTTGTGCCGTGAGAACAATGTGGATGTAGGATCATCTTTAATGGTGAATCGCGCCTGAACTCTTTGGAGAGGGTTCGTGACCTTTGAACGCATGGCCAGACACACATCGTACATTGTTTCTGGAGCCATTTCGACGTCCGGAAATTTCGGAGAAAAAAAATTTGAATGTTTAATTGGACAAAAATGACCTGGATGTTACTCTAGTACGGAGTGTAGTGAATAAACTCTTATGTTTGAGTGACTGTAAGAAGGAATTAACCACGTGCTTAATTAAAATAATTGTCGAAACGGTGATTATGGGTTTTTTACCCTTTCCGAGAAGGCTTGCTTCAAGAAAATTCTTCAGTACTGTGAGATGTTAAGGCAATATCTGTTTGACAGCTAGACTGTTTTCTTGGAGGTGAAATCAGAGATGAATTAAAGCCTTGGAAAACATCTCGAAATAAGTTTGAATGTATGAATCAGTTAGCAATTAAGTAAATAAAAAAAAAGAATCTAGCCACACACAATAAGCTTTACTTATCTTTATTCTGAACGTGCACATTATGATAAATTATAATTGACAAAATATAAGGAATGTTTTAGGACAGTGCTCCTCAAACTTTCAATATTTGCGACCCAATATTCAATCATAATTTTCATCGCGCCCCCCTTCCCTAGAATAAAAATGTATTTCATTCAATAATAACATTCTTTGACACTAAAGCTACAATACAACTTTAACCTCAAGTGCCACTGACGTATATAAACGTCTCTCTGTGCTAGTGAATTAATTGCACTGGACGTATATATTCGACTTTCTGAAATACAATCTTTTCTGTGCACTGCTATTCATAAAATTATATTAAAAGCTTTTGAATTGAATGAAATGACCGTGACACTGTTTGAGAAAAATTTACTTATTTCAGAGAATTTACTTATTTATTCTTCCCCCCCCCCCAATGCACCACATACACACGCTTACGTGGAAAACGGAGGATTAGGGAGCGAATCGCATAACATTTAATTTGCAGTTAAGGGATTACTTATAAACCGTACAAAAAAAATTATCAAGATGCGTGTTCACTTTTATATATAATTTTATTAATCGCAAGCCCATGGAGTATTTATTAAACTTCTACTTCACTTAGAATTATTAAATTAGTTATCAAATACATTGTGCGTTACTGATACATTAACAAGTGTATTATATCAGTGTAAATGCGTACTTTATTTTTTATTACATCCGAATGTATTTTGTTTATTTACTTTCAGTAAGCTAATATTTTTTTTAAAAAAATGTTTTGTTTTCGAATTTTCAATACGCTTGCGCCTCCCTTTTAGGTTTATCCCGCGCCCCACAGTTTGAGAAGCTCTGTTTTAGGGAGACTGTACAGGTTCTGAAAATAAGTCAGAAAAAGTATTAAATTTCTGCAGAAATATCAACTTTTTGCGTTGTTTGAGAAAAATAATGCAAAGGGTAACTTGAAATCTTGTTCAGGAGTAACATAAAAATTGTCATTAGCTTAAATATTTATGATGTTGGAATATTATAAAGAACACTTATAAAAGTTATTCCTAATTTTTTGTGATGTATTTAGGACAAATAGTATAAGTACAATATAGAGTATATAAACTATTAGAATTCTATTAAAGAAAAAAATCCATAAAAAAATGTTCAACATAAGTTTCCACGTATTTTCTTCTGAAATAAATTCTCAAACGTTCTATAATGTAGGCAGGTAAGAGAGATAAGAACGTAAAAAAATCCACATATTCTCTTTTTTTTCTCTTACAGTAATTGATAGTGAGATTTTTATTGAATTTTTAAATTGTTTTTATCCAAATATTTTTAAACATTTTTTAGGGTCCATTTTTTTCTACTCTCATACAGAGCTTAGATTTTTTTTAAAAAATTTTAAGAATAATTCTTGTTTGACCATTATGGCATTTTCTGACTGAGTACTGCATTGAGTTGTCTTGTATTAATGTTTCAAAATAATTCAAGTTTAATAAAATTTAGAAATTTTTTTAAAAAGTATAACTATTTTATCTTAAAAGAATTCCTTAAATAATACTTTATCCACAGGCCTTTATTTTAAAAAAAATGTGATTATCCTCGAAAAAACGAGTCCGACCTTTTCATTTAGAACATTCAACACGCCCACGTTTAAGATATGTAAAATGAACCGGTTACAAAAAATGTTGTAAAAATTTGACTTTGTTTTTTATTTAAAAAAGACTTTTTCATTTTCAAGAAAAAGATTCAAATAGCTCTTATTGAAAACTAATTGTTTTGCCCCCATAATTATTCTAAGAGATTTTCTAAGCAAATTTTCCAAGCAACTTTTAAGAAATGTTCTAGATAAATCTTAACGAGTTTTCTAGAAACACTTTTAAAAGAATGTTTTTTTAATCAAATATTTTAAAAAATTTTTCCCAGATAAAGTTTCAAGAGGTTCTCAAAACAAATTTTAAAATATTATATGTGTATACATATAACGTAGATTCCTTTTCTTTTCTAAGAAAAAATGTCTATAATTATAGCTAATTGTTTTACCAATAAGTAAATATATATATATATATTCTATAGAAAAATTATTCATTGAACATATTAAAAAATCTACGTCAATACTAAGAAACGGTTTTTAATTGCTTTGATATAATAGTCCATACCAGTTCTATGCACAGTAAAACCATTTGAATAAGCATTGCGGAAGAATTGAACATCCTAAATGCTTACTTACGCGTTATATGAAATGTGAATGACGCATTCATTTATTACAACACGGTGTGAATCATAAAAATATTCATCGTCTTTTCCGGTTTAGCAATTATCTTTTTTTTTCCTGAATGTTCTTTGAAATGCAAGACTTCATGGGTGAAATATTTTAATTCATTAGTATATCGTGGATTCTCAACTAGAGTCAGTTAGTTCATTGGCGGTTCAATTTCACGAACTTCGTCAGCAATAGTTTTCACCTTACTTCTAATGATATCAATTTTACTGCATCAGGTGGCCGCGGTAGCCTAGTGGTCAAGGTATCGGATCGTGGCTTGACTTGTCAAGAGTTCGAGCCCAGTATCACTAAAGACCCACCGTGTAGGGGCATGATACACGTTAAATTTGTCCAGAGCTCAAACGTCCCCCCCCCGTTGGTGTGGTATGGTAGTTAGGAGAGGGGGTGCCAGCTCAGGTGTCGTCCTCTTCACTCGATCGTGGTTCAAAATGACGAGGTCCATCGCCAAAGGCCCTCGTGTAGCTGAACAGTGCGACGTTAATATTCACTTAATCACTCACTTTACTGCATCAGTTACTTTCGTAATTGGGAGTAGAGAACCAAAATTACGAACGTATTTTTAGGTAGATTCAATATAATTTATTGCTAAAACACACAGATACTAAATACAAATTGAAAAGTGCCCAGTTTAAGAATCAAGTTAAAAATGTATGTGGAATATAATTTCTGAAGAAATGTGGAATAAATTGTTCACACATAGGAGTGTGAGTGAATATTAACATCGCACTATTCAGCTACTCGAGGGCTTTTGACGACGGACCTCGTTATTTTGAGCTTCGGTCAAGTGATGAGGTCGATACCTGAGCTGGCACCCTCTCCTAACTTACTTGTTACACCAAGGGGAGGACTTTTGAGCTCTCGACAGATTTAACGTGCATCGCACACGCTGGGTAAGAGTCCGTTACCTTGACCACTAGGCTACCACGCCCACATTGTTTAGAGGAGAGAAATTAAATTGATTTTTACATATTTTAACGGTGTAATAAAATATGTTGCTTTTCCGATAAATGTTGAAATATCTATCTAGAATTAATCGATTATAATCGATAATTATCAACGCCGCATTTTGAAACTAGACCAGAGCTTTTCACGACGGACTTCGTAATTTTGCTCCCCGGTCAAGAGACAAAGACAATGCATTCTCCAACATTCCACAACAGGTCAACATGACAGCTTTTTGTCTCGACAAATTTCGACGTTTTAACACGGCGAGTCTAGCGGCACCTGGATTCAAATCCCCGACTGAACAAAAACAATGGCGGCCATCAGTGGCGTACCGGAGAACCTATGGGCCCCCCAGTAAGGTAAGGTTTTGGTCTCCAAGTTGAATTTTACAAAGGGTAGGTACTTGGCGGAAGTCAAACTTTGGGCCCCCTAGAACCCTGAACGCCTCCTCTTGATGCGGGGGTGTACGCTACGCCACTGACGGTCATAAGTTCGTGACCATGGTTCCGATTTTGGTTTTCGTCCGTTAGGTGAGGAAAGCTAAAGTCTCGGCTCGGGTGCCATTTTCATCAGATGAGAGTAGATGAAATGAAATTTGTTGCCGTTAGTACAACAATGGTAGAAAATAAATCTGCGAATTTCCTGGCTGGCCATTCGCGATCCGAAATAAGTATTCGAATCTCGCTTCCGTGAGTGAGTGAGTGAATATTAACGTCGCACTGTTCAGCTACAAGAGGGCTTTTGGCACGTGATTTTGAACCATGGTCAAGGACGACACCTGGCACTTCCCTTTCCTAACTACCACACCACACCAACGGGAGGACGTTTCAGCTCTCGACAGATTTAACATGCATCGCTCTCCTACACGGCGGGTCTTTAGTGGTACTGGGCTCGAACTCATGACATGTCTGCCATGATCCGATACCGCAGCCCCCCTCGCTTCCGTGAAAGATAAGTCATGTGAGATAATATAAGCTACTGTGTGATAGTTAAATGTAGTCCTTATGTGATGTGGAGATTAGAAAATGTAGAACTCTCCTACTCAAGTCTTGTCCTCAACAGCTGATCTTGGTTCAAAAGGAGGTACACAGATACAGATACAGATAGCCATAATTTAGACCAAGACGGAATTGTTTATTTCAAAACATTAATCATTGATTAAATGTAAGCAAGATGTTTTATACATGTAATAATGTTTATTAAGTATCTCGTCGCCCATCCGGTATAGTGGTTAGCGACGCTTAGTGCTGTGCCGTAGGACCTGGGTTTGAATCCCGGAGAAGACATGGATGTTTGTAAATGTATAGTGCCTTTACGGCATGGGGGTACTCTAAATAGCGGTCGAGCCGCAAGTCCTCTGGGGAAGAGAGATGGGAGGCCAAACCCAGGGTGTTCTCACTCAAAATTAGGGTGGAACCGAGCCAAAACGTATTGTCACTTGCATGGAGCTCAAGGCTACGGCTAACGAAAGGCGTACAATCTTGCCCTTTGCCGTGATGAATTTCGTAGACCTCGATCTGGCACATGCCGATCATGTGACATTAGTAGCAACAACATTAAGTACCTCGTGAACACTGGCGTAGCTAGTTCTGAGTGGGCCCGTATCAGAACTCCTTCGGGGCCCTTTTTTAGAAAAGAAAGCCCTGTTAGTGGTACTGTAGTTACACATGTTGGGGCCCCTGCAGCATGGGGGTCCCGTATCATTAATACGGCTGTACGACGGTAGCTATGCCCTTGCTCGTAAATCATGATGTGAACGCGAACTCTGACAGGCGTTGTCGAGTTGTTTTAGGGAGGCACAGAGATCGACTATGTAGAGATGATAATGCGCGTTAAATCTATAGAGGTTCCCAAGCTAGCGTGGTGTGGAAGTTTAGATGATAAAGTGGTGTCTTCGCCGCTTGACTGAGGTTTATTGTTAGTAACCTTTGTGCAGTTTCAGAATGCGACGTTAATTTTTTTTTAAAAAAAATTCATTCGAAATCAAATGGATTCGATTACGTTTTACAGAAAGATTTGTTACTTAAGAACCAAAACCTGTTATTCAGAATTCCCGTGAGGGAGGGTGGCGCAGTAGCTTAGTGGTCAAGGTCACGGATTCGTGGCTCGCAAATGATGAGTTCGAGCCTTTTGTCGCTGAAGACCCACCGGGTAGAGGAAGCCAATGCACGTTAAATGTGTCGAGGTTCAAACAAACTCCCGTTGGTGTGGTGTGGAAGTTAGGAGGGGGTTGACAGTTCAGGTGTCGCGTCATTTTCACTTAGTCGTGATTCATAAAAACGAAGTCCGTCGCAGAGCGCCCTCGAGTAGCTGAACAGTGAGACGTTAATATTCACTCACTCACTTGAAACTAATACCGCTGAAAACCCGCCGTGTAGAGGAAGACGATCTACTTTATTAAGGTTAAGGCTTATTAAGGTTTAAACATCCTCCTGTTGGTGTGGAAATTAGGAGAGGGGGAATACAACAGTGAAATAGCCAAAATGCAACAGTTCAATAGCTAACAGTAATTGTTTCTAACAATTAAATAGGAATTACAGCGTGAATTAGTAAATTCGATTACGTAGTTTTTAAAGTTTTTAGTCACGTTTCTCTTAATTTATTCATTCGTCTACGAAATAGTTTATTATCCCATACAGGGGCGTCTTAATGTAGGGGCCAATTGGGCTGGGGCGCAGAGCCTGTACCACACACACAATGGGGGCCTCGTCTCCTTCTCGAATCAGCCTATATATAATTTCAATGGTCAAATGTTATTTCCTGTTGTATTTTCCGAAAAACTGGGAATTTCGGACAATATGTGAACTGGCTACATGTGATGACCGTCGTCCATGTATAGGCCTAGACCTACCACCAAACACCATCATTACTCATTCAGTGAAAAAGCATCAGTCATTTAAGCCGGTTTGTGCAATTGTAAGTCATGCACATTTATTTGCTTAGGATTTATACGAATATTTGACAAAGTACGCTATGTACTGTCTACTTTTATGGGTCATAGATAGGACCTACATTTGTGTAGGGGCCCAAGGCCTAGTTTTGAGTAGGAGCCCATGGGCCTCAAGAAATCGTAAGATGTCCCTAATCCCACTGTCAGATGTACAGTTGGAACCTAGAATTATTTCGCAGCTTTTTAATGTTGCCAGTATGCAAATAATATTCCTACATTCTTCATGGTACTTCATTGTTTAAAGTGTTCTTTGAGTTTTCTCTTGGTGTAATGTGTTAGTTAGGAGAGGGGGTGCCAACTCAGGTGTCATCCTCGTCACTTGACCATGGTTCAAAATTACGAGATCCGTTGTCAAAAGCCCTCGTGTAGCTGAACAATGTGACGTTAATATTCAATCAATCAATTAGAACCAGCCTAGGGGAAATCTTTGTATATAATATCGGTAATTTGATTCTTTCAACTATACATTCTTAGGTGCATGTGATTAAAATCTTTTGATCGTGGACTCATTCGATGCATCAATGCGGTCGTACAACCCGAAGAGTTTCTCCAACATGAGTCGGGACAAAAACTTTGAATCCATCTCGGAAGCTTTAAATTAAAAAAAAAGAAAAGAGAAAAACTCGGGGATCTTTTTTCCAATAATTGTATTTCTTCCAACCGCCACCTTTCGAATTGTTTTGATGGGATGGCCGACCGGGGGGGGGGCGAACCACACGAACACCCGCGGCTCTTAATCAAGGCCGGGGGATTTGCCGGGGATTTCGATGGAGGCGCGAATTGAGGGAAGAGGACCAACTTCATTTCACAGTGAAGTGGATTATTGATTTCCCGCCAACACATCGATCCACACAAATGCGCTGAAATGTGCTCTCTCGGGGTGATTTGCACATCGCTTGCCAACATCGCGAATTTTCTAACCCTTTAACGCGCATGAAAAAGTTCTTAGGAGAAATATTTTCGTGTTCGTAACTGCATAAGGGAGATATGTCTTTTCGTCACTTAATTTGAGTTTTCTTTTTTGAAATAATGAAGACCAAGGGGTACCCTAATAGTTCGACATTTGGTCAGCGATATTTCTGTCCATTTTCGAATTTGTCCCCTTCGTGTAGAGCAGTGTTTCCCAAAGTGGTCCCTACGGACCCTCAGGTGTCCCTGATATTATTCAGGAGGTCCGTGGAAAATTAAAATTGAATTGTGGGTCCCTGAGCAACGTCAGGCGGTCCGCGCAAGGTTTAATATAAAATAAAAAAAAATTTGATTCATTTTTATTTTTATGGAAATTTAAGTAAATAAAAATAATTTACTTGGATATTCCCGACTGGGTGTTGAACCCTTTTGCGCGTGGACCAACTCAAATCCCAAACACAGATCAATCCACACTAATACAGGAGCATCGTACTGAAATATCCACATTTAAAGGAACTTAAACCAATGTTTGAACAAGAACACTACACATTCTGGTTACAAAAACAGATTCCGATTTTATATCCTGCATTGTGGGTTATTGTACAAAAGTTGTTGACTACTTTCCCGTCTTCCAATTTAGTAGAACATGGATTCAATGCCGTAAAAAACCTCATTACGAAAATACACTAGTGCTTGTGTGGATTTGCGGTTGCTACTTACTCTCATCAAGTTCATTCAAGACATTATTTTTTTTTATGATTTTAAACAAAAGCTATAATTTCAATGAATAACTCTTCAACGGAATGTCTTTTTCTTTAAATTTGTAATTTTTATACTATACATTTATGTAACTTTTTTACTTGGGGGTCCTCGGGAAAGTATGACTTTTAAAAGGGATCCGGGAGCAAGTTATAGAAAGATATACGAAAAAAATATTATGAAGGTATTTTAAAATTTCCCACTTAATTTCTATTTCAATTTAAATGCAAATATTAAAATTTGTATTAAATTACTTTATGTTAAAAGTGAATTTGCAGCTTACAGGTAAACAGAGATCTTTTTGAGTGCTCTTTGATGGATTTCAATGACTTAAATAACAAATATTTATAAGCTTAACATACCGGTACAATGTTTGTGCAATGTGCGAAATTGCAGTGTGTGTTTATTATCATTAAACTGATACTTTATACTTTAGCACTAAAAGCTTTCACTGAAAAATGCCCACTACTGTTCACCACATGAGATGTAAACCTAAAATTTTAGGACGAAAACTTATTAAGGCTATCTTCAGACATGAATCTGGAAAAGAGAGTAGGTGGCCGAGATAGCCAAGGGTTCAGGATAGCGAACTCGTGACTGTCATCGTTTCTGTCTAGTCCTGGTACCACTCAAAACCAGCTATTGCTCGTTAAATCTGTCGAGGCTCAAAGTCCTCTCGTATTAATAGTTGTTTGGAGAAAAGGGTACCAAGTCAGGTGTCGTCCTCATCACTTGAACGTGGTTCAAAATTACATATCCTGTCGCAATAGCATATTCGCCTAGCTTCAAAGAGCGACATTATTAAATAGTAATTATCATTACATCTATCAGAATCAATCCCTTTTTTTTCTGGGGTAAATATGTTTCATATTTCATGCTGTAACGATAAACTGAATTTTAACTTTTAGGTATTAAAAAGGAAAAGTTCGTTATTTAGATATAAATTGTTTTCGAACTTTAAAAATACAGTCTGGTAAATAGACATCTGGGGCCAGGGACGTCTTAAGGCATGGGCTAACTGATCCCAGGCTTCACAATCAAGGGGGCTTCGTTTCGTCCTCGACTCTCTCTTAATACTATTATGGCCCGGATATATTCTCCGAAAAACAGGGAACTGCATGTCAACTGGCAAAAATGGTAAGACTGTTATTATGTGATGACCGTTTCCATGTCTAAGCATCGATCTAATAGCATAAAGAATCATTTAGTCGAATCAGTTGTGCCTGGGTTTTTGAGATTGTGAGTCATGCACATTTGTTTGTCTAAAATTACCGTTTGAACGAGTATTTGATGATGAATGCTATATATACTGTCTACTTTTAAGGATCTCAGGTAGGGCCTACTTTTGCCTAATGGCCCAGGGCCTCAAAAAATCTTAAGATTTCTCCTGGCCCTTAAAGAATCTTAAGACGTTCCTTTTTGCAGCCATACTAAGTACTATAGCATTTTTTTTTCTGTCTCTTCCTAGGTTGGGTTTTTTTTATACGATTTTAAAAGTAGAATATTTCTCAATCCCTCTTTAAAATCTCTAAGAATCTTGAATCCTACAGCATGATTAAGAATACATAACTGAGAAGAGTTGTAGGGAAAGAAACAATTGCCGCAATTGTAAGAAACAACCTTAGATTTATTTCTTCCTCCACAATTACGAAATCGAATTTGAGAAAGGCGCTAGTCTTAATATTGACTCAACGATTAATATTGCTTAAGGAATTAGCCAATGTAAATAGGCATGACATACCGGAAACATAGATTCTATAGTCACGTCATAGTACAAACCTTTTAGAGGGATGAATTATGCATTAAAAACATTCAGCATCTTGCCTTGATGCTATTTTCATAAAACACGCAAATGTCTTTTGAAATCGTCTGGATAACTTGAGCTCATCTTGCTCTAAGTGTGTAGTAGTGTTAAGCACTATCAATTTTCTTTAATTAGTCTATTAAGTGTACAGTATTTAGAATTTGTTTGTATTTTACTTCGCGTCTTGGCAACTGTTATAAAAGGCAAGTAATGAGATTTTTGTCTCAGTAAATAAAACTTTGAAAGAATTTTTTTGATACTAAGAACTTGTGATATTTTCATCTTAAACATTTTGTCGAATTTTCGTGACACTCAAAAAAACTAATTATTCTAAAGTCACAATGTGTATATTCAATTAAATGCATATTTCTTCATAGTTTTTATTTACTAATGAAAAAAATAAGTTGATTTGATATAAGAATGATATAGAAATCTTGACAGGAAACATTTTAACGTTTACATTTGTTTCATTACTAAAATTATGCAGCGTTGTGTTAGACCAATTTATATACTTGTGAGATAAGTTGACATGCTTGAACCACGGTTGGATTTTCAAAAAATTTTGCGTTTTTTTTAATAGTTGTAATTTTTGCTTTTTCTGAAAATGGCCTATTTTGGCGAACATGGAGACAACGAACACGAGCAACCTAAAATGGTCCTGTTCGAAATGGTCACTTGAGTTTATGCATTCACTCAAAGCTGTGAGGGTCGTTTCCAGGAAATCACAAGTTAAGATTTATTCCCTGAAAGACTATTGTGTTGAATTAATAAGAATTTTTTTCACATTAAATATGATTAAATTTGTTATTTTTGTTTTTTATTTTCTGCTTGGCTTGAAGGGTGATGATATCCTATCTCCGATGTTGTAATGGGACTCAAAGGCTAATACCTGATCAAAATGATAAAATCTTCTTCTTCAATAACTTGACAGCCTTGGGTGGGCCCAGGCCTTCTCCAGAAGTTATCTCCACGAATCTCTACTTTTGGCAACTGTTTTCTAGCTTTTGACCTTTAAAATATTTAGGTCTTTTTCGACACAGTCAAACCATCTTAACGGGGGTCTGTCCCGAGGTCTATTTCCCATGGGCTTTGCCAGAAAAATTTTATTGCAGCAACGATCTTCATTCAGTAACGCACACAGGAATTTTTCAAGGGGGGGCGGAGTTGAAAGTTTACTATTCTTGTATCATGCTATTTTTGATTTTGTCGATTTTCAGGAACAAAACACAGTAAAAAACTAATTAAATTTTACTTATTATATACTTAGAATTATAACCAATCGGAAAAAAATCAAGGGCTTTGGGGGGAGGGAGGGGGGTCTGGAGTCCCCCCTTTGTGTGCGCCACTGTCTTCATTCATTCTAGCCAAATGACCAGCCCATTTAAGTCTCTGTAACTTGACAAATTTTACAATATCTGGTTGTTTGTAAATTTTGTTGAGTTCTAAGTTAGATCTTCTTCTCCATGACCCATTCACTTGTATCCCTCCAAGAATGTGGCGTAAGATCTTTGTCTCGAAAATTCCCAAAGCTTCCTCATCACGTAAAGTCAGTGGCCAAGTCTCTGATGTATGTCAGGACCAGTAGCGCACACAGGAATTTTTCAAGGGGGGTGTCCAGGGTCACAAGTCCACCATTCTTGTATAATGCTCCTTTTGATTTTGTCGATTTTCGGAAACAAAAACAATAAAAAAGTAATTATTGAATAAATAATTAGCATTAATTAATAAAATTAATCATTAATAACAAATATTTAATTAAATTTTACGTACTATGTACTCAGAATTATAATCAATCGAAAAAAAGTCAAGGGCTTGGGGAGGGTTCGGACCCCTAGGACCCCCCCCCCCCTTGTGTGCACCACTGGTCAGGACAGATCTTTTAAGACTTTTGTAAAGAAGCAATTTAGTTCTAAATTTGAGAAAACTGGATGTTAAATAACTCTTCAAGGCATAAAAAAATCTATTTGCAGCAATGATTCTTTTCTAAATTGGGGCCAGCTCATTTTTATTATTTATCTCAGTTCCCAAATAAATAACATTGTTAACTTTTCAAATTTATAATTGCTTATTTCTATGTGACTAAGTTTTAAGTCAGACTAATGATAAAATCTATTAAGGATAACTTTCTGTGCAACTATGCTAAAATTCATTTTAACTGAATCGAGTATTCATAGATGTTATTCAAGGACTTTTTTTGCAGTTACACCGATAAATAACATTCGTGATCTTCTTATCATACCTTCCTTCTAGGGTTGGCCCCGTTCTTGGCCCCAACAGCTCTTTGCACGACGCTAATGCTACCAAACCTTTTTCAGCCCTGCACTTTCCATCACATCCGAACGAAATATTTCAGTCCTAGGTGGGATTTATGTCTTCCCTACAAGCGCCGTCGTTTACCTTCAGCGAGTGAAAAATTTGAAAGATATGGCACGTAGCAAATCTCGGAGGCGACCGTTCATAACTTATATTTTGAATTATCTTCACCGAAAAAGATTTCTTATTATTTTATTTACCCTGTCAATGGGCAGATAGCACTCGTACAGTGTTTCAAATGTGACAAAACCTGTATAGAGGAACACCGCTCTATTACATCATCGGCTGCGAGCAGAAAGAAGAAAGAACTAGTCGGCAGACATGCAGTATTTCATTCGCGAGCGTGGTTGGAATGAGTGTAGCCTGTAATGAGTGCTCCCCGTGGTCCAGTGGGGAGGATTGTTGTTTATGGCGACGCGAGACATGGGCCCCGCACGACGACGAGTGATGGGCCGGGTCGGGCCACCCACAGAAGTCTCCCACGCATGGGCGTACAACTCCCCATAGCTAAAAAAAATTATTTTTCCACCCAGCAGATGGGTTACAACAGCGAAATTTTAAACTAACAAGAAAATTCCTTTGCCTAGATATGCTGATTAGCTCACCAATCTTGATTTGGGTAGAGTGCCTCTCCCCTGAGTACCACCAACGGCTGGTACAGTTGCCACACCCCCTCCTAAAAGGATGTTGTACTTGCTAATGCCAAGAGGTTGCACCAGATGGGACTGTTGCAATGCATCTTTTATCAATTCGGTCTCCCCACCAGTAAAGGGAACCAACGCGAGATTCCAGCTGAGTTGGCTTCCTATGGGATTCTAGAAGAACACAGGGGGGTTCCTTGTTGGATTGGGGGATGTGCAACAGCTGTCCGAGACTGGGGTTTCGTTTCCTCTAGGGTTATTTATGGAATGCAAGGAACAAGGTACAGACTATGTCTGTTCGGTTAGTTCATGAATTAAAGTTTCTTTTAACAGTTATGAAATAACATGCTTCAGAAAAAATACCCTTATCTAAAAAGAAGAAAGTTGTTTTGAAATAAAGGACTGATTCATTTTCACACACAGTTTCCTCTTGAATAGTTTATTCCTTGAGCAATCCAAAGCGAAGGTAAAAACATTTGTGTGCATAAAGTGAATTTTACAACAATGGAGAACTGTAAAGGGTCGTAGTAAAAACATATGATCCGACTTAATATATTTATTTATATAAAAAAAATCTACGAGACCAAGAACTCTATATCTCGTCAGTTAACACTACATTCATAAGTATGATTAAAGTTTTGCCAATATATTGTTTGACACTGAAATTATCAATTTAATAAGTTTATTTATTCCTGGGATATGAGTTAATTTATATCATGATTTTCAACAAAATATATTTTTTAGTTAAAATATCAGTTAATTAAAGGAGATGGTAAAAAATCATAACTAATTGAAAACAAAGTATTCAATTTGAAGTGAAAATTCATAATTTCTTATGCTGATTTTTTTTTTTTTGTACCTTAAAACTATCGCGTGCGTTCCATTATAAATTATTTTAAGAAAATGGGATCTTAACTCATTCATATTTAAGACTAACTTCCATTTCTGGATGGAACACACAGATGCGATACTTATATAAAACTCTAATATCATTATCATTTATACTCTTAATATACTGTTATCATTTGTATTAATATTGTTCAAATTTGAAGTCTTCGAAGTGGTGTTTTATATTTGTATCTCCTTAAATACCAAATGGGTAAATAACTTTATTTTGAATTGAAGATTGCATATATAATTGCATATTTCTATAAAGTCGGTTTGATAAACGATATAAATGCAATAATCCCACAAATTTATATTAACATTGGGAAGCTATATATCTGAAGTCCTCAGGAGCAGTTTTGTTGAGCAAAGATGTAGTCTTAATATATCTGACGCTGTAAATCTTTTATCATTCATTTATTTATTTTTAATAACGGAATCCCAACTGCGGAATATAAACAATTTTATAAATTAAGAAAAAAGGAAATATTTAAAAATAACGAAACAATTTTGCCAAAAGAATAGTTACAGACATACAAGGTATGGTATTGCAATATTGTGTATAATATGTGTGCGTTAAATCTCTGAAATATTTTATTTTTGACATATAATGAAATATGTGAACCATCATTTTTTTTAAGTGTTTGATTCAAAGTGTTTGATTTCTAATTCTACATGTTCTTTTTTTTCCTTAGAAAAGAGTATTTCTAATAAAGACTCTAAAAAATAACATTTTGAAAGCTAGGTATTCTTTTTTTTCATAAATCTTATCAGTATATTTTCAAAAATACAAACAACTTCAGATAATACTCATTTATTTCATAAATATGCTTAATACAAGAACAATTTGTATAAATCAAAATCACATATACGTCTTTCTCTACTCGGCGTGTCCAGTCTGTATTAATGTATATGAAACCGACAATAAATTTCAAATTAAAAAAACAAAACAATTCATACAATAATATGAATTTAGTTACAATATCTCATATTATACAGGGTGTACCAGAACACTTTCTTTTCTCCTTGTCTCTACAATTTATTCTTAAAGTTATTTTTAAAGTTTAACTTTTTAAGTTATAGGTTATTTTCATAACGGAACTTTTCAAATACTCACACGTTTATAAAAAAAATATTTGAAAACAGACTACTCAGAGGGAAGATTAATTTTCATTAATCAAGACAAGAAGTCTTTTTCAACTAAAAAATTGGACTTGGTCATTTAAGAAAGTGTGTATAATCGGGTTCAATTATTGGGAATAAATGGAATGAATTTTGCTGAATATATTATACACAGAAAAGGAAAAGTTGGATAAATACCTTTCAAAATACAATCAGACCCCGTTTTAACGAAGTTCGCGATTTAACGAATTTTCCTCTTTCCGCAATTAAAATGAAGGCAAAAAAGCCCATATTTAATGAATAACAAACCTCAAATTAACAAATTATTCCAGGAGCTGGATTTTTTTTTATATTAGTATTTATTATACTTGATCAAATTGGATTGTTTCTCAAGCGACATGTCTTTTTAGTCTGGAACAAAAAAAAAAAGACTTCTTGTTTGCTGCAAATTTCAGCTGGAAAGGGCGAAGGCCATTAGACTTTACAGCCGCACATATGTCATGAGTGTAACCCATCGTATGAGTCTTATATAGAACAGGACATTCATTTCTTTATCTTATCCCAATCGACAACGCAAGGGATAGTTTAAGATTTTAACGATTATAGTACATTTGTTGACGGACTGTCTATTTGTGTCATTGAAGTTGGGGAAATTGTTGGTTCGTCGGAGTCGATGAATAACGATTCTGATGCAGAAATTGATAATGAAATCCTTATAGAAACTGTTACGGTGTTTTACATTGTTTGGAAACCGTAGAAACACACCTGTCTTATGCAGTAGGACGTATATGATGCAGCACTTTCTTTTCTGCATAAAGTCGAAAGAGGTCACTTTCGAGTCAGGAGAATCAAAAAGATTTTCAAACATCTATGAGTCATTATTTTAAAATTTTCCACTGACTGATGCGTAATAATTCACGAATAGTATTTTTAGCTGTTGAATAGGAAGTGTGTAATTTCTAACTATGGATATTTTTTGTGTAGTCGCTTATAGAATTTCTAAGATGTAAATGCGAAAAATTTGTGTTTTATTTGGACCCCGACATATCAAATAACCCCGGATTAAAAATCAAAATGTATGATCCCGATGAATTCGTTAAATCGGGGTCCGATGGTAACTATCCAAGTGGTTAAAAAAAGATAATGCAAGTTCAATGTGAGTCCTCTTTTGCAATTCGAATGAAAAATAACAAATAGTACTAGATAACATGCCAATTTCAAATTAAAACATTTTTTAAAACTTTACTTCCCTTCTATAATTTTAGAACACTTCTTAAGTAAATTTTACTCAAAGGTACTACTCTTCCACTCCTTCCCTTCTTTAATTTCTGGGTATAAGAAAAATACACAAACATAAGAAATGATTTCGGAAAGAAGAAAAAAAAAATCAGTTTTAATATATTTGAATTTTTTTTTAATTATGTTCAGAGCTCTGCGTTTTATCCGCTGGCCATTGAATCTAAACTATGACCACTAAAGTAACCCCTAAAAAGCATGAGAATTATCCCTCACGCACTTGCGAGTCATTCAGCCAATCAAAACAATAATTCTGGGGTGTCACGGGGGGAAAAACCCTTTACGGCGCAATTAAATAATAATGGGCAGCCTCTTAGAACAATACCCGCTCAGTTCCTTCTTCAAATATTTCATTTTTTTAAAAAAAAATATTGATTCATCCTTAATTATCCAGGAATGGATGATCTCTGAAATAAACTTGGTTAAGCCCAAGGAAGAAAAAGAAAAGGGGAAAGGGAAATAAATTGTCTGATCCCAAATGCAGTTGTAGAAAGAGCGGCTCTTGTTGACCTTTTTTTTTTTCCTTCTTCAAACAGAAGATCCTTTTATCCGAGAATAAATTTCCTCCCCGAGAGCACTTCTCAACTGCTCCCCTCCCCTTTTTCCCTCTCCGTCGGAATTTATTTATTTCTGGTTAATCTTTGGGGATTTTTTTTAGTGCAGTGGGGGAATCTCCACTAAGCCTTTAATTACAATTCGGCTGTAAATTTACTTTTCCTTTGTAGTATTTTATTTTAAGATTTCGGTCGATATTGAGGGAAAAAATAAAATGTAAGGGATTAAGAAATAATCATCGTATTCATGGCAAAATAATAGTGCGCAAAAGATAATATAATGTAAGAATTAATGAAAAAAAATGCTCTAAATTTAACATTAACAATAAATTAAAATTATATTTTTACAGTCGAACTGCGATTTAACGAATTTTTTTTCTTTACCCGAGCATCCCTATTGAACGAATAAAAAATATTTTAAGAGCTAAAAATTTTTTTACTTATTAGTTTATATTAGAATTTTTTTTTTTCAAACGGCATCCTTTTCGTCCGGAACAGGGGGAAAAAAACACACATACACTTTTCTTGTAAGTTGCAAATTTCGACGGGAAAGGGTGCAGATCATTATTAGACTTAACAGGTGACTTTACGTGTGAGTTTTGAATAGGACAGGAAACTCCTTTCTTATCTCATCCCACTCCAGAAAGCAAGGGATATTTTGAGAAGCCGGTGCAACTGAAATTCAGGAAAATGTTGATTTTTCGGAAACGATGAATAGCTATTCTGATTCAGAAATCGATAATAAAACTCTTATCAAAACTGTTACATTTTCCAATCCTTTACATTGTTTGGAAACAGTGTAAACGTACCTCATGGAGGATGCAAATGTTGTAGTATTTACTTCTTTGCATAAAGTCGAAAAAGAACTTTTTCGAACCAGGAATCAAAAAGATTGCTTAACATCTATTAATCATTTTTAAAAAAATTTCAATTAACTGGTGCATAATAATTCGTTAACAGTATTTTTAGTTATTGAATATAAAGGGCGAAATTTTTAACCATGGATATTTTTTGTGTAGTTAGTTCCTTATTATAAAATTACTGTACAATTATATTGCAATATATATATATATTTGTACTTTGTTTGGACCCCGATTTAACGAAAAGAATGTTCGATCCTAATGAATTCGTTAAATCGAGGTCCGACTGTATATTTATTTGACTTTTTAAAATAATATACATATAAAAGTAAGAATTTGGGCAACGAAATTTTTTTATATAGTCTTTTTTAATTCAATAATTGGTTCTGCTTTTTTCAAAGTTTAAATGACTTAATAAACCGCATTTAATTTTGGAATTTATTTCAGTGATAAACTTCTTGCATTTCTTTTGTTTTTACAGCTTGTTAAAATTTTAAATTCTATTTCTAAATACATACTGAATGCAAAAAAGCAACATAGCATTTATTCACATTGAATCTCAAAACTTGTTTATTGAACCTTCAATAAAAAAAAAAAATAGCACTGTAGATTCAATGTGTACAATTCAGTTCAAATAAAAAAATTAATAACGCTTTTATTTTGTTAAATGAATATTTTGTACAAAATAAAATTTAAATTCTTCAAAATGCAATGCAAAATACTACACATAAATAAAAGAATTTATGAGAAAACTATATATGTTTTTTAAATTTACCTTTAAAATAAATATAAATATAACATTAATAAACTCTGTTTTACTCTTAAAAATCTCATTTATGTTCATAAAATGTGCGCTCAATTCACTTTTGAGTGGGCCCAGTATCAAAATTCATTGGAGTACACCTTTTGTAAAGAAATGAAAGACACTTATTGCAAAGTGTCAGAATGTAACACATTTTGTGGGCCCTGTATCATTGATATTTTTAATAAAGTGGTAGCTACGCCCATGGCTCATTTAATCCATATAGTGTTTATAATCGCAAGTTGAAGTTACGAGGATAAAACCAGTTTGCATTGATAGTCAACCTTCCTCTTTTCTCTTTATAATATTGAGCGAAATCTAAAAGATTTTAATGCATAAATCTTCTGAATCCATAATTGATTATCATCTGAAGGCACATATCTAAATACATCCGAAAATACTCAAATCACAGTTCGAATCAAAGTATAATAAACATGTTATGGCCAGAATGAGTGATTTATAAACAAATTCAAAACGTAATGGCCTTAAAACTACAATTTATTAATTAATTCAATAACTAAATCTATAAATATACTTATAATGAAAATGCATTATGTGTATACATACTTCTCATAACAATACTAATATAAATAATAATTTTTTTTTCTGTTTCGTAGGAATAATATATCTGTAGCAGTTATGTAACGAAAAGTATACAGAGCCCACCCCCCCTGCAAAGTCAGGTTCTGAGCTCCAGGCCGGATCTTACAAAGAATCGCAAAACGATAACATTAAGCTCTGGGCCCCCTAAAATCCTGCAACCCCAATCCTCGCAATGTAGGTGAAGGGGACACATTACGCCACTATTCTGTATTCTGAAATACACTCTTTAACTTAAAAAAAAACGACGCATCAAGAACGAGTAATTCAATAGAGACAAAAATTGGTGAGTAGAAAGATTATATACAGAATGGAAAATGATTAAAATTTCACAAAAATTTAATGCTTTATTTCAGAGTTACATAGTTAAAAAGTAACGAACTCAATAAGGTGTTGACCCACCTCTAGCCTGGAAGCCAGCTGCACACGACGTGGCATAGAGTGATAAAGCACCCTGATGGTCTCCTGCGGTATTTCTTGCCAAATTTGCTCCAATTGTCCGACCAGGTCATCAACATTTCCAGGTAAATGCAGTCGCCATTCCATCATATTCAAGACATGCTCGATTGGAGAGAGATCTGGCGATCTGCTGGCCAAGGTAATGTTTGACAAGTTGTAAGACAACACTTGCGCATGTTCTTCTGAAAAATAAAGCCAAGGTACTGCAAAAGAAACGGTGGCAAAACCGTTCTCATAATGTCGTCGACGTACCGTTGTGCTGTAAGTGTGACGACCAAAGGGCTGTCAAAAAAATGGCGCTCCTGACTATAACTCCTGGTTGAGGGCCTGTGAGGCATACAATACTGAAAGCAGGATCGTCACGTTGGCCTCGGCGTCTCCAGACACGTCTTCGATGATTGTCAGAATACAGTTGGAAGCATAATTCTTCGCTATACTTCCCCAGTCGGTATGTTTCCAACCTGATAGAGCCAAGCACCACTGTAAACTAACTCGACAGAGTGCAAATGGGGACCGCTATCATCATAACGCTGAAATCTGCCTTTGTCCACCCATTCTTGCCAGCATCTTCTAATGGCCGTGTCGCTTCGACCCATATGACGAGTGATTCTCCGATTTGTCCAACCTGCCTCTTTCAATCCAATGATATGACTTCTTTCAAACTCTGACAGTGAGCTCGAATCCTGCGGCGAGGCATTTTTTCATTCATTGAAAGGTATCCTAAATCGCAGTGCAACAGAAATTTTGACCATCAGATTGAGAATCGCTTCGTATAGACTTTTGCTGAGTGCGCAGTTCCGATACGCTGTAGCTCCCGCTATTCATTCATTGGACACCAAATTTTAATCATTTGCATATTAGGTACAAATGTCTTTGCATATTTCATTTCAATCAAACAACTCCTTCTTGATGCGTCATTTTTTTTTATTCTAGATTGAAGGACGTTTGTACATGAATACAAATTTCAGAAATATTTGTAGAATAAATATTACATTTATTAAATGCCTTCATTCAAGTGGCGCAAATTTATAAAATTTTTTAAAAAATCTATAATAATGTAAACAGATTGTATGTAGGGGGAAGGTCAGATTTTCGCCCAGTCATCTTGGGAAAATTTTTCACTTGTTTTATTCTTTTTATAATACAATCCAGGGGGAAAACCAAATTTTCATTTCATTAGTAAATATGTTTTTTAAGTAATAAAAAAAATTCATTGACGTGGATAATTTTTTTTTCCTCCAAAAAATTTGAACTATAAAGAAAGCTATCAACATAAAGAAGACATATGACCAGAGGAGAATAGAATGAAAAGTTATACATTGATACTTTTCATCTTTATTTCAATATTTTTCATTATTTTTTTTCAAGGTGAAAATTGGAGTAAGATGCTATAACTTGAAAAAAAAAAATTTCAATTCAAAGTTTATTGAAGAAATTATAAAAATAACTATTATTAAAGAAATAACGCACAACAGATTCAATCCCCAAATTACACGTAACTTTAATCAACAATAAATATTTTTCGGTATAGCACAAAATGAAAGAACTGAAGTATTGTGTAATGTTGACTTATATATACAAAACATATCAATTATGAAATGAATGTCATTGAATAAAGCAAATTAATCCTTATTTTTAAAAATAATTATCCGTACTTTTTGTTGAATGCAAAACTATAACTATGTTTAAATAAAGAAACACAAAAATACATCATTTTATAAAAACATCCTTCAAAATTTATATCATTCTAATTTGAATAAATAATTTCCATTTAGCCATTTAATTTCTAATATTCTGATTCTATTCAGGAGTAGATAAGGAGCTATTATATACTAGAGCAGGGGTCGGCAACCTTTTAGCTGTGGCGTGCCAAACCAATCTACTAATAGGATTCAGCTTGCCACATTTTGAAACATTTTAATTCCCGCGATAATGCATGCAGGTATAGAGAGAATAGAGCTCAATAATATATAGATATTTAAAATTTCCTTTATATACTATTAACTTTGTATCATTTAAACATATTTCTTGACATAAAAATAGATAGCATTAAATATAAATATTTCTTCAACAAAAATTTTAAAAAATTAAAATTCTACATACATTAACTATTTTTAAACATATTTATTAAAATAACAAATAACCAACATAAAATATAAATATTTCCCTTCATTATAGTTAACTAAAAATTTTAATGCGAACCTAGTGAATGCACCGTTCTATTTTCATACCGCAAAATGAGAGGTAAAATGTGACTTTCAATTTAACATGATTCTTAGCATTCAGTTGTTAAACAAATTTCTTTGCAGACTCGAAGTATTTTTTTATATGAGAAAAGATTTTTTTACTGTAGAATCACAAAAGCGAAAAGTAGAGTACATGTAATTTTCTCTCTGCAAACAATTAAATCTCTCCAACAATGACATTCAATAATTCACAAAATAACTGGAGATTTATCTTTAGAGTTAACTCTCTTTCAAATTTTTTCGTATTTCCGTAACTGTCGACAATTCTGAAGATGTTTGTCAAAATTATGCATTACAAATTTATCAACTTAGGTCCACAAGCACTGACAAATTTGTTGAATAGTGCAGAGTACCACTGAGAATTGTACCACGTGCCATATGTGGTATGTGCATGCTATAGGTTGCCGACCCCTGTGCTAGAGGAAGGATTTTAAAGTCATTCATGAGAAAAAAAATCATGAAATTCTTTTTAAAATAATTTATTCATGAAATCAATTAAAAAATTTACCACATTTACTGAAACACAAAACAAACCATAATTTTTTCAATGAGTTACCTCTTCGGAATGGTTCTGAAAAAAAAATGAAAAAATATGAGAAGGATGCACAAATATATATATAAAAATAAAATAATAATATGGAACTTTTTAACAGCAAGTGTAAAATTCGAGTTTTTTTTTAAAAAATAGTATATTTTTAAGTTGAAGTAAAAAATGAATGGTACTAGTTTGATTTTACTAGAGATAATTCAGACATTTTGCTTTTGAAAGTAATTTATGAAATTATTTGATTATGTTTCTTTCAGATGATGAATTTCCCTATGCTCTTGATTTTCATTGTTATTTACTTATGTATTCATTTAAATGGAAGAATCCCCGATGGAAGAAAATAAAATTACACAAAGTACTTTAGAAAATAATGGTAGTTGTTACATTTTGATTTTCTGTTGTGTTCAGTTAAAGAGCATTATTGTTTCTAAAACAAACATTAAAATATTTTGTGAATAATTATATAAAATTTTCAATTAATTTATGTTTTAAATGTACGTTGTGTAATTTAGTTTCTGGCAAAGTTAAGGGTAAAAAGAATCCCGTATACTTTATTTGACTTTTTTCAAAGTTAGGTTTTAAGCATTGGGGGGGGGGGTTAAAGATTTAAAATAATGTATCGTTTTCAGCACACATTTCCGAAACACATACAGTAAAATTTTATTCAAGAATAAAAGATCATATCAACATACTAAATCATAGTATCTGAAAGATGTGGGAACAGTAGCGCACACAGGAATTTTTCATGGGGGGGGGGGGGGCC
>BMAV01015476.1:1137762-1157520 GCA_019973955.1 Trichonephila inaurata madagascariensis
TTCTTGTATCATGCTCCTTTTGATTTTGTCGATTTTTGGGAGCAAAACACAGTAAAAATTAATTATTGAATAAATAATTAGCGTTAATTAATAACAAATATTTAATTAAATTTTACGTACTATATACTTAGAATTATTATCAATCAGAAAAAAAATCAAGGGGCTTTGGGAGGGGGTCCGGCCCCCCCCCCCCTTTGTGTGCGCCACTGTGTGGGAATAAATACAAGTATTACAAAAAAAAACACCTTAAAAGAAAAATATTTTCCTTTCTTTTGAATCAGAGATAATGAACATTTGAAGATCAATTAATTTGCAACTTTAATAATTTTAATCTTTGGTCTAAAAACCTTACAATATCCTTATAAATTATCCAATTACTTATACCGTTTAAAAATTTTATCTAATAAAGATAATGCATCCAATTATCAATTTTTTTTTCTCACAGAAGTATCTTTATAGTTTATTAACGATTTTTATCATACAAGAAATTCATATTTCAATAAATTTTCAAGAATAAATGAAATTAGGATATTGTGGAACTTACACACACATTTCAACATATATAGTCACCTTTATTTATGTTATATATAATTATATGTTATATTATGCTTTAAGTGTGTAAAGTATTGGATACTAAGTTTGAGTAAATCGATATATTTTGTTTATCGTACCAAAAAACGGCTAACAATTCAATTAGGTTTGACAAATACTATTTCCTGATCGAATTGGAATGCCAATTGTTGTTGATGTTTTCTTTCGTTACAATTAATTCCCAAATGACAGTTCCACATCAGTCAAAGAATAAGAAAATTAAACTTTATTTCCATTGTTTTCTCCAAACGTTCGTTAGCCTACTTTCGTTCGGAAACGTTCTAATCAAGAATTAATTACATGTGTACAGGCCGAAGCAACTTAAAAAGAAAGCCTGTCCCGGAGGCAAGTTGTTTAGAACTAATAATTCAGTCCCTTCATTCCCCAATATGCCGACTTCCATCCTAATTTCTTCTTTTGTGTGCTGTGGATGTCATTTGGAGAACAATGCAGTTGCCCCCCGGGAAGGGGGGTCGGCGATAACCAATGAAAAGGAAGAAACGCTCTTCCCCCTTTTCTCTCCCCGCCCGGCCTCGAGAGGACTGTCTCTCTCTCTTTCCCGACTTCCTCTCCCCCTTTCCATTTGATAAAAGACACGGTGTGCTAGATTTGGCAAGCTATCGCTTTCCTAAAAGCACTTATATATATAAGCATTGTTTACAACATTTTTAAAAGCGATTATTTATAACAATTTCGTTTCCAAAGGGAAAAAAGAGAAAAAGAGTAACTATAGTATAGATATTTTGCAAGATAATTTAGTTTGTACTTAAACTACAGTATTAAACCATTTCAAAAATTATGCTAACTTTTAACATTTTAGTACTTTATTCTTTGAACGTTATATTTGTGCTCTACTGTGTATAAAGATTAAAATCCATTTCAAAGATTGATAAATGACAACTAAAATTAATTTAAAATGTCTTAAAATTTTTCACGTGGAAATTTACTTAAGCGTAAAATGTTTCCCATTATCCAAACTGCACAATATGCATTTAACATGTGACTTTTACTGTAATTATTTAACACTATAAATTAATTTCGCAATATATTTCGTGTACACTTAACATCCTTCATGATATTTGTCTCCTACAAACTATAAATAATTCATTCAGTGAAGAAATAAGCATTTTTAGGCGCAGGGCATGGGCCAATGGACTCAATTACATAGCGGTCACGTGATAAAGACCAATACGTGTTCTCCATTGAATTCAAGACAGATATCAAACTAATTGTACTTGTTGTTCGATTTGTAAACCTTGCGTAAAATTTCAAATTTCATAATTGGGTAAAGATGTTTTAAAAAAACAAATTTTTCCGAAAGATTTTTAAAATTAAAAAAAAAAAAAATCTTATTTTATGCACGTACTTTCAAATATAATGCATTTTGTTTCTCTATGTTCGTGATTTTTGTTGATAAATTCGTACCTTTTAAGGGAAGGTTTCTGAAAAGATCAAAAGTTGGCAACAACGAAGGGCATGAACTGATTAGATGGCATCACATGATTGCTTTTATCGTGTGACTATGACGTCACATGAGTTTTTGAGTTGATAGGATAGAAACACGTGGCTATCATGTGACTATGACGTCACTTGAATTGAGCCCATTGGATGCGGGCCTCGATCTTGCGGTTGTTCCCTGCTCGGCCTTAATAAGATCATGATTCCAATAACTAATCGTCAAATGTTATTACACTTAAAAATGTCGCAGGTGGGGCCTACTTTTGTATAAGGGCCTAAGACCCGAGGATGTCTTTGGTCATAGTAAAATTCTTATTGCTTTTTGGCGCAATTTTTTAAAGTTGTAGTAACTCATGAACAAAAATTTCTTTAAATATTGACACTGTTTGTAGCGACAAAAGAATAAAGTTCATCAAAAACGTTTTCAACAATTGCTATTGTTTTAAATAAAATAATTTCCATTATAACTGTTTTCGTTCTGGGCTTTCTTTATATTTTTATGGACTTTTTCTTCGAATAACTCCTTTAGTACGATTTTAATAAAAAAAATTTTAAAGTTTTTTTTCATTCAATCATTCAATAAATATGCATGTGCAGAGATTAAGACACAAGTAAATACAATTAAACGACTTTTCTGAATCATTCGTATTTTAAAATTATCTTTGTTATTATGAATACTTATCTAATTCTTCTTCCCCATAACTATATGTAGCTTTTAATATTTGGATTAGTCCTCAAAAACTGCAAGTGTGACAGACGTAAAATTATCATATCCTTTTTGTACCATCACTACAAAGAGTTATACATTTTCTTTTTACAAAAAAAATGCATTCTATATAAAATCATAACAACATGTGAAAAATATTGAGGCTAATTTGTGAGCTCTGACTAAAAATTATTTTTTAAATAAATTAATCTTGTAACAAATAAGTTCTTTATACAAGCCCATTAAAAAAAATCATAGCGCAAATACTGCCAGGTATCTGGAGTAATAATCGTTTATCACTAAACGTGCATTAAAAAAGTTTTTGCCGCTGGGCTATTGGCGAAATTGGCGGCCCCCTGATGGCGACATCCCGCCGTGCGGCAACCTCATTCGAAATGCCGTCATAGATTATGATAGCGTATAGCGGTGGGTCGAGACAAGGGAGGGAGAGCATGTAGAAAATGCATTAGGCTCGCTGTAAAAAAGGAATAGTCTAATTTGCCACCCCCTTTTCCCGCCTCATTTTAGATTCCCTTCCCCCCCCGTGTCTTTTTTATTTTATTTTATTTTTACACATTGCTCAAACAAGCGCCAACTGTGTACATATTTAAAAGCGGAGGGTGCCTTCTGGGTAGAATGCGTTTGAAATATTACACGCGTGATTAAGAGTCGGCCAACAATTCGGCAGCATTTGCATGCAGGCGGGGGGATAGAAATGTGCTAAAAATAGCACATTAAAAAAAAACAACTTTGTTCTAAGTAAATATCGTTGATGTCGTTCTGAGAACCATACTAGTTCGGATACCCAATTTCACTGATAGAGATACTGTAATTTTAGTTCATCCCCATATCCAATCAGATTTGTTACCTTTAGTTTAAATACAGATGTTCCCCCTTCAAGAGAAAAGATATAGCGATCTTTCTTAATTATCAACCTTTCACTCCTAAATATTTTACCCTTTTTCTTCTTTTTACACAATTTTATATAAATCACAGGTAAATATTTTATTTTGTAAATTAACAAGGTCAACCCGGTTGAGATCATAAAATGTGGAATAATAGGGGTTGCACGATAAACGTAACAGCCATATCATGTACAGGTATTGTTCTTCACCGAACGACATCTTGTTACACAAGAACAATGCTAATTGAAACGAAAAGATACACCTAATTGAATCAAAAGTCGTCAACCTAAAAGTCTTGGTTATCAATCTAAAGTTAATTGGGAATCCAATTCCCGAATAGTAACCCAAAACAATTAAAATTTGTCGATAGAAAAATCTCATCTAACTACACCTTTAGAAGAGCATTATCTCCACATACTATAATGACCCAAAAAACGAAGAGTTTTGTAAAGCCGTGGGAAACTCTGGCCATTGTGGGCCCAATCCCCAGGCACCTGGAGAGAGCCGAGGCTGTTGCCCGCTTTCGCCTTAGTACCGGACATGATTTTTAGGAGTATACCTCCACTGGCTTGGCGTGGCTGATAACGAGGCCTGACCAATCTGCGGCCATGTCAGAATGGATGGTGACCACCTGCTCCAATGCACTGGACTCGATGAATACCCGGCTGACGACATCGGCAGTCGGTACTGGGAGGCTCTGCGTCAAATGGTCAAGAAGCCAAGCACGGGTGTTGGATAAATAAATAAATAAATCACCTGTGAGCTCCAAGCCATTCTCTCTCTCATATAGCATTCAATGAATATTTAAATCTACGAGATGAAGGAATAATCATATTCAGCGACTCCACAGCTGCCCTTCAAGTGATTAAAAAAGTAGACTCCGTGCTTCTCCTTAACATACACACAATGTTTTGCACAAAACTCAGCTTAAATAAGAAGTGCATTATCGCGAAGGTACCAGCCCATAGACGAAAACGAGATCACTTATGCCTTAGCTAAAGAAGCGAGAAAACTAAGCAATGATAAGCTAACTACCTTTTGTAGTGATACTGACCAGTGTAAATTCATTGACTAGGTCTAGATCAGGGGTACTCAACCTTTTTTTCTGCTGAGCCGCATACATGTGACAGCTATTTGACACAGGCCGCATCATGAGGATAAAGAAGGGGGGGGGGATAAATATGTAAATTTCTTAAAAATATTTTAACTCCTGTTTTTTGCACTTTTTAATTACTATTTTTTTTTAATATTTTTTTTATTTTTGTCACTAACACTGGATTAAAAGCATTTAAGGAACACACCTTCACAATTTCTGCATCAGTAAATGGTTTTATATGATAATCAATAACATAACGAACTTCATAAGATGTCTTTGTTACCACTGTGACATTACCATAGACAAAACACTTTGTTGCTGTTGTAAAGATTATTCAAGAAAGCCTATTTATTACCTCTTGAAAGACATCTTCGATGAAAAGTGCCATTGAATAATTCCTGTTTATTGGTATTTTTTTTAATTTCAGCACTTTCGTGACAACTTAAACAATTAATGATCCATGTTTGTTTTTCACCACAAAATAGTCAATCTCCCAAACGTCTTGAAATGATCTATTTTCTTCGAATATTTTTCGCTTGCAAGGTATGAAAGATGGTTAAAGATTAGTTCTACCCATAAAACTGTCGCTACTCCACTGTTGTCACTAATCGTAACCGTTAGAAAAAGAAGAAAAAAAGAATACCAATTCGCCCTCGTACGACATCGACAGCAAAATGCAAAATTGATATATTTGATTTCTTGACACCAAATCTTAATATATTTTTCTTAAGTAAGTGAAATTTTCAGAGCAATGGGCACTGACCGGGCCACTTAAAAAGGTTCGGTGGTGCCGCATTTTGAATATCGCTGATCTAGATTCAAAGACAAAACTGTAAAATTTAAATACCAAATTTCCTCATAAATAGAACTTTAGGGAATACCCTCACCAGACTCGGTTCACGCCACCTGAGAGGGATGAAAATCCACAAAGAGATGGAACAAGAACTTCAATGTAGCAACTGCCCTGACACAGAACTGACTCCTGTCCTGTCCTGCCATTCTGGCGAACTTGCAGTGAATTAGTGATTGTCCTCAGGATGATCTCTATTCGGACAACTGTCTGGACATTGCCGACGTGGTATATAGGATTTCGGTCCTACATGAAAACAACTTTCCATTTCTATTAAACACGATAACCAATCTTTCCCAAATAGTGGTCGGGGTAGCCTGGAGGTCATGAGTTCGAGTTCTTGTGCCACTAAAGACACGCCATGTAGAGGGGCTGACGTACATTATATCCGTCGAGGCTCAAAGGCCTCCTGTTGGTGTGACGTGGTACCCTCCTCGTCATTCGACAGTGGCTCAGAATTGCATAATATTTTGTGCAATATAACCCAAACGACATTAGTAGGAAACACTCACCGACTACACATTAAGAAATGAATATAATTACTTCATAAGTATATAACTATTTCATTACACACTGCGACAGAATGTAATAGAAATGAAGTACAGGATATTGATTCTGTAACTGAGATTTATTTTGATACATCTTGAGTGTCTATCAAGTTGCAAGGTTCTCTTCTTATGTAAGATGGACATTTGAAAATTTAACTGACGAAATATTAATGGTTCCTTTTGAGAGAGAGGAAGACCTGTTGAAGATTAGGGGCGTAACGGAGAATATTAGGCTCCCTAGAATCCCTGGCCTCCTCCTCCCCCCACCCCTACAATGCGGGGGTATACGTTACATCCTTGTGAAGATTTTCATGGCAATATTATAAAGCACAAAGAAAACAATTTTATTAATTTAAAAGAATGATTTGAATCTGATATCCTTAAGGAAATGAATAGCATAAAAGAACATAAAATTATGTTAAGAGGGAGATTTCATTTAACTGTGTGTTACTTAAAGATGGAAAGTATAACATAGAAAAATATAAAATTGTTATAGTTGGAATTTCAAATAGATAAAAATCATATCTTGTTCTGCAGTAAATATAGGATGTTAAAATTAAATGAGCCATTTATAATGGTTTAAGTATATGTAATTTTAAATTGCCTCAGCTTCAATTATAAATTTACAAATTTGTATGCAACTTCATGTTGCCTCTTCTAGAATATAATATTCAGATGGATTATTTACATCTCGCAAATGTTGCAGATATTGTATGAATGTACTATGCATATATATATGATTGCATAATTTTGTATCTCTATCAGAGAGAAAAATATAACTAACTGAAGAACATAATTAAAACAATCGCAATATTTCTTGAAGTATTAGGTGCCAGACTGAAATAAGAGCTCATAAATTGATTTTAAAAGTTACTTTACAAGCAATATATCCATTTTAAGGTGGAGCTAATTTCTATTGGATAGCACAGGGGGTTTCAAACGGAAGTCCAATCCGGTTCAAATCCTTTCCCATTGGTTCTGAGCAAGCGCAAATTGTGACGGTTATAAATAATTAATTAAACGCCACTCATATGAAATTATAATACTGCAAATATTTTTTTTAATTACAAACTTAAAACTGAATGGTGCAATATCTTAATGAACAAGTTGATTGAGAAAATGTATTGAATGGTTGTGTAAACACATTGAAACCATAAAACGGTTGGATAACCTAGAGATGGTGCGCAGAAAATGGGTGTGATTATAATTATATATTTCACCAACACATTTGTAGTGAAATATTGGCCACTTTTTTGCCTAAAATGATCAAAAGATTTGATTGCACATAAAGTATACACAGATTCACGCAAGTAAAAGTCATAACGTAATTGAAAGTGGACTCAATGGGAATAAAAACTTTTTCAACGTAAGCGGAACGCAAAAATATCTTTTAAAAAGGGTAAATTCTCACATCAAATGTATTTAAAAATAGTAATGATAAATAATGGAAAAATATTAAATGAAATATTATTTGGGTTATAAATACATAGTAAAAAATGTGCGTGAATCAGTTAAACTAATCTAAAAATATACGATGTATTGTGATGATGCTTCATTATACACTCAAAAAGTTTTGGTTTATGCCTTCACTTTTGAAAAAAAATTTATGTGTGTTTATCGTCGAACTATAAAGCGACCCGAAGACTTTTAGTGACGGAACTCGTAATTTTGTACGTCATTCAAGTAACGAGGACAATCCCTGACCTGAAATTTCCCTTTCCGAGCTTCCACAACACGTCAGCGGGAGGACTCTGAGCCTCGACAGATTTAACATCCATCACTTTGGGGGGATTCGGACCCAGCTGCCCCCTCCTTGATTGCGCCACCGGAGGGAACTCATCAACCAGTAAATTGTGGAAGGATTTGAAGAATATGAACTAAAGCTTCACAAAAATGTGGGGGCTGCGGCAGCCCAGTGGTAAAGGTATCGGTTAATGGCAGACATGTCATGAGTTCGAGCCCAGTACCACTAAAGACCCGCCGTGTAGGGCAGCGATGCACGTTAAATCTGTCGAAAGCTCACACGTCCTCCCGTTGTTTTCTGTGGTAGTTAGAAGAGGGGAGGGGGTGTCATCAGGTGTCAGGTGTGATCCTCGTCACTTGACCATGGTTCAAAATTACGAGGTCCGTCGCCAAAAGCCCTCTTGTAGCTTAACAGTGCGACGTTAATATTCTCTCACTCTCTCACAAAAATGTTTCCCAACTTATAAGCAATCTTATTGTGTTTTTGAGCAAAAGCAGGAGATTTGAGAGAGAATGTTTTTCCGTTATTAGCTAATGAATATTATACATTTGGCGACTTTCTTTTGATTTGGCGAAATCGATTGACGGGCTAATACGTAAGCACCCATGTTTCTTGTAATAATATCCATGAAGTAAATATTTCCCGTAATCAAGAATTTTACAATAGTTGACACATATATTTATTTTATAATAATCGTAACAATCGGTCGATACAGGGCAAACGTTAAAACTTGATAAACTGGTGAGTAACTTAAACTGTAGCATGCTTCCCTCTTTGCGGTAACCCTAAAACAAGAAAAAAACCGTTCTCGATAAAGACTCGGAACTGAAGCAGCATTATAAAACACAAAATGTCGCACCTCCTTATTCGCTCAGTTAAGTCCCCAAATTTTGAACAACATTTAACACAGTTCCTTTATAAAAAAAAAATTCAAGAGAAAATTTCGACTTGTGTAAGGATACACTTCCTTTTTATTTGTCCCAATTTTAACAAAATTGAAAGCCACCAATTGGCGGCACTCTGTACAGGGATCTTGGGAAAGACGGGGGGAGAGATGACTTTAAAACTTGCCCGGCGAGTAGGAAGGAGGGCAGGAATAAGTTTCATTTGGAAGGAAATCTCATCTTGCAAAAGAAACGCAGTAAAAGCCGCTTCCTCAATATATGCACGCGAGCTCGAAGCCGACTTTATCCGGATTACGTGGTGTTCCCCGTTGCCCGGCAACGAGGACGTGCTTCCCTTGGAAACGGTTGCTAAGAGGCCCCTGACGCGGGCACGTGCCCCGAGTGCTGAACACTCCCCAGGTGGATTAGGAGTCCCGGAGCCACGTTCCAGTACAAATTCTCCCGGATCCGGGAGTAGCACATTAACTGGAAACAAATTGGGAGAGGAGGGGGAATTATTGAGTGGCGCCTCGGATGGCGTGGGAGGATCGCGAGTGATATTTTAGTGGTGACTGAAGGGTTGGAGAGATAAATTTTGGAAGGATATTTTACTTGCATGAACATCTAAGCAAATACTATCTATTAATCAGTTCTATTCATTGTTAAAAAATGCCTTGATCGTTGTAAGCTGTTCAACTTCTTTTAGCTTCGGCAGGTCAAACTCACCCTTAAATACACTTCTTTTATAAAGGTGTATTGAGATGTTTATCCATGTGGCTATAGTATGTATAGACTATGGTTAAAGTAATTTAAATCCAGTTTTTAATAACTACCATTGAAGTTGATTAATTTGCAGTTCATTAGATTGATTAATTTGACAAAACTTATTGAAACACTAACTCTCTCTAACGTAATTTTTATGCATCCATATGCCATAATAATGAACCTGGACTCCAGTAGTTTGCTATAAGTAGAAAATAATACACATTCGTAATGAGAAATCTCTAACTAAACGCGTTGAAAATTATTACATAGATCCTACTTCACTGATATAGTTTTTTTAAATATATATATATATAACAAATCAATGAGATACATTCTCATACAGGGTGTTTCTAAATGAATATCGGGAGTTTTAACGCTTTATAGTACTCGTATTTATTGCATATAACTTATAAGTATAATTCATATATCGAATAAAAGAGCAAATGAAACAGTTTTGTTTTCTGGCATGTTTGCATATGCTGGCGAAACGAATGTAAATTTTTTCCCTTTTCTCCGCTGATCAGAGTGCTAGTAGAAAAATGGTTACTAGGGAACAGAAATTCATAATGCGCGCATCTGGTGCTTAAAAAATTCTCACGAGGTGTTAGAATTGCAACGAGACTCACCTAAATTGAATGTTTTTTGTATCATATCTCGGTGGAAAGTGTACGGGCCTTTCGCTTTCGGAGAACCTATAGATTCTACCTATCTTGATGCTCTACAACTATGGCTATTTCCTGAATTGGAAGAAAGTGATCCAGATAACTTCATTTGGCAGCAAGAAGGTGCACCACCTCACCGGCATCTCTCAGTTCGCGATTGGTTGAACATTACTGTAACCGACCAATGGATTGGCTGAAAAGGGTCTCATGATAAAGCTTGTTTCGCATGGCTTCCACGTTCACCTGATCTGACGCCATGTGATTTTTATCTGTGGGGTTTTATTAAGATTTGTGCGTATGTACCTCCGCGACCAACTGACTTTCCAGACTTAAGACACAGGATTGAGGCAGCTGTTGCAAGAATTACCTCTGAAAAACTGAACAAAGTTTGGGATGAACTCGCCTATCGACTTGATGAGCACTATATGACGAATGGAGCTCACATTGAGCATTTGTAAGCCTGTAGGTAAAATTGCTTCAGTTATTCTTTCATTTGATGTATAAATTACATTTAATTATATTTGTATGTTATATGTAAAAACACCGATATTAATTTAGAAACACCCGGTATTTATTTCCTTTATCCGACTTTCTTGGTTATTAATTATAATCACCGGTTATTATTGATAACTGATTAATCGCATTGGTTGTAACATATACACTATCCTCCAATAAGTATTTGGACACCGATGAAAATGAGAATATCTGCCTTCTGTACTTGAATGTCGTGTAAGAAACAGCATTGGCATTAGTCACATGCAAGATGCCACGAAATGCAGAACTGTCTGACTTCGAGAAGGGAGAGATTGTCAGATATCATAGAAATGGCCGATCCTTAAGGGGTATTTCTAGAGTTAAACATTCCAAAATCGACAGTGATTTTAGTGATTAAAAAGTGGAAGATGAGTGGTGATTATTAGAATATGCACCCACGAAACTAAGAAATAAAGGCCAACAAGTACTGTCCAAAGAAACTCGGAATAACTACACCAAAACCGATGGATCACATACTCAAGGAGTTCCAACAAGCATCTGGGACTGTTGTTTCGGTAAAGCACATTTTCTTTAATTTTCATGGTCGTGCTGCCGCCCATAAACCTTCGATTGCAAAATCCAAACGCGTTGTTCCAGTGAGCTGGTACAAGGCACTACGAAATTGGACCCTAAACGAGTGGAAACGAGTTCTCTAGAGTAATAAATTAAGGTTAAATCTCTACCAGTTGGATGACAGTGTTTGGGTTTGGCATATGCCTGGAGAACACCTTTTGCCAGAATGCATTGTTCCTAATTCATAGTGAGTTCAACGCCGACTCCAACTAAACTATTCTAGACAGAAATGTTCTTCCTGCTTTATTGCAATTTTACGGGTTGGATCATTTTCACTTCCAAGATGACAACGCCATTTCTCACGTTGCGAGGTCTACCATGGATTAGTATGTGGATAATGGGATGAACCGATTGGACTGGCTTGCCCAGAGTCCAGACTTGAATCCTACAGAAAACTTCTGGGACGAGTTGGGTGCGACAACCATCGAAAATTGGTGAAAGAACTTTCATGTCTCCCTCAAGCCGAATGGAAGAAAACACCATTGTCCACCATTCAAAAACATTTGTGGAAAGCATTCCCCGGAAAATTTAAGGCTGTAATTGCACCAGGTGGAGGTTCTACCAAAATTGAATATGAATAAATTTAGTTTATCTCTTTTATCACATGTGTACAATTACTTATTGGTAGATAGTGTATATCATAATCATGTCATTTCTCCTTTTATAACTCCATGATCTTAAAATATAGAGATATTCATTGTATATTCGGTTTAATATTTATTTTATATATATAGCAATAAATAACTCTATATTTTTAAAGTTAAAGAAAGTGAAAAGTGGAATATACATTGTCCATGGGAAATAATACAGAGATGGATTAAATCAGAAACACGAAACAAAATATATATATATATATATATATATATATATATATATATATATATATATCATCTTATGTGTATAAGTAAATTCCAGCGGTAGACACAGGAATTTTTAAGGGGAGGAGGAGGTCCAAGGTGGAAAGTCCACCATTTTGGTATCATGCGCCAAAGGTCTCCCAACATATTCTTTTGATTTTGTCCATTTTCGGGACCAAAAAAAAATTGAATAGAAGATTAGCATTAGTTAATAAAATTAGATATTAATAACAAATATTTAATTAAATTTTACGTAATATATACATAGGATCAGTAACGCACACAGGAATTTTTCAGGGGAGTTTGCGGGGTCGAAAGTTCACCAATCTTGTATCATGCTCCTTTTGATTTTGTCGATTTTTGGGAACAAAACACAGTAAAAAACTAATTATTGAATAAATAATTAGCATTAATTAATAAAATTAATCATTAATAACAAATACTTAGTTAAATTTTACGTACTATATACTTAGAATTATAATCAATCGGGAAAAAAATCAAGGGCTTTGGGGGGTTCCGGACCAGCAGGACCCCTCCTTTGTGTGCGCCACTGCATAGGATTATAATCAATCGGAAAAAAAATCAAGTGCTTTGGGGGTTCCGGACCCGGATATCCCTTTGTGCGCCACTGGTTAAATCAGAATATGACATATCATATAAGAGAGATCCTCGGTTTTTCTTACAAAGGGTCTTATTCTTTAACATTAAACATCAAAAACTTTTTCTTGAAAGAATCTCAACAGTCTTCAGAAAAAAGAATTATTTTCCCGATTCAAAAACATAATTCCAGATTTCAGCCTTGGATATTTTACTGCAAAATATACTTGAAAAGAAATATACAATTTTCACATGCACGTCTACATTATTCTAATAGAGTCGACCTCTATTTAACGCCCTAAATCCCGAAACACATTTCATTAGTTGGAAAATTCGTTAAATAGATTCATTTTCAATATACTTTATATGCTTAGTGCCAGGAAAAAGCTCGTAAAATAGAGGTTCGTAAAATGGAGGTCCAACTGTGTTCAAAAACGATTTTAAAAGTTACTAAAATTTATCTCTGTGTACAGAATTGTAAAGAAATACTTCATCCAAGCGGGCTGTCCTGTCACCTCATTTAACTATGCCAGTATCAACATTCAGCAATTCAAGTGCGTCTTTCTGAATAAATTTCCTTTCTTCCAAGGAGAAAGAAGCTCTAAAGATAAGTGATACAAAATAACTGAGATGCACGCTATTAGGAAATGGTTCCAAACTACTGGTTTATTCAAAACGAACACTTTCCACATCCCACTGAAATATGTAAACAGTTTGAGGGAAGCTTTTAAACTGCGACCGTATCACTTGGAGATGCTTCAGCTGTGTTTAGAATTGGTGTAGTTAACGACATTACAGTCCTAACATGGCTAATTATTAATGAAATTTCCTAGACTAAGAGTGAAATGAAACCGACTGCTAAATCAAAAACGGCCGAAGAGAAGATTTTCGTGAACCTTTAGAAGTTGTTTTAAGGAAAGTTCTAAGTTTAGTTGTTCTATAAGGAAATTTTAATGAACGGCTATATGTGACCCTGAATACACACTTTCTCCTAATAAAATGTGAAAAACTTTAATTTAAAAGTAGCACTTTATATATATATATAATCGAGATTTAAAAGGACAAATTTGATTAAAAAAAATCAATATCGTAAAATAATCTCTAAAACATCTTCATTTCCCACAGAGAATAAAATAATTTTTTTATATTCGAAACTTCTTAATCTATTTTTTAAAAATAAACGTAGAAAATATATTCCTTCTTACTTCAAATGAAAAAAAAAAACATATTAAACAGAACGAATGTTGATATTTTATTTGAGTTGTGTGTAAATGGAATATATTTATTGAAACTTATTTTCGTCAAACAAAAGGTATATTAAGAGATGAAATTTATTAATAAAATAAATGTGCATTTGAAAAAGTATCTACAGTTCATGCAAGAATTATAATATAAAATAATCAATCTTAATAATTATTAATTGAATTACACAAGCAAAAAATGCGAAAAGATCTGGTACATTTTCAACAAGAATTAATACTTGTTGATTGAAGCTGGAATGTACCTACCACAAGACAAGATATTTTAGTAAATTTTATGTACATATATATATATATATATATATATATATATATATATAGGAGAGAGAGAAAGAAAATATTTATATGCATAATCTATCTAAGACAAAAAAAAGTCACATCAGGAAGGAATTGTCAGAATGCAATCAAATTTACAATGTCGTATAAAGAATTAGCATGTAGAGTCTGAATGATCAAAAGAGGGCACTGCTGCACGAAGGAACTAATTTTTCCTTTTAGCGGGAAAAACAATAAAAATAGCAAAATTATGGAACAAGATGTCTGAAGAAAGTTCATAATATTCTATATCGTGTATATTTGTAATAGCATTATGTGTTAATAAAAATAAAATAAAATAAACAGTTATTCCGGTAAACAAGAGCCATGTTTTCAGTTAGAACGACAAAGGATTTTAACAGTTGGTAAAATCCTTTTCGAGGGTATATGTTTAAAATTTAAGATTGAAATATGCAGCATTTATTCAGCAAATTGCAAAACAGCGATGTTATTCAGTGAGACATCTTTATTTCTACTACAACATACCAAGCGTGTTAATAAACGCATACAGATTTTTATTTTTTCAAGTCCTGCTATAATTGGCCTCAGGTAGTTTCTACAGGTTACGTGGTATGGGAGGAGTGGTGACTTCTCGTCCCATGGTAATTTATATATTACTCGATAACAGACAAGTCTGGCGAAAATATCGACCATTAAAAGATATCTCAACGAGCTATAGATAAGCTCTAGAGATGGCAGTAATATGTTGCCACTGTTTTGTTGCAAAAAAAAAAAAAAAATGAAACTAGGAGTTTAGAAATGGGCCTGTAACTGAGAGAACTGTCAACACTGTAATGTTGGCCTGTCAAAGATTGGTGATTTCACTTCAATTCAGTTCTATCTCATATAATGACACCAGGCCTTCTAGGCATGTGATTTTGAACAGTGAATTATCTTAGAGCTGATTACCTTCCCTGCAGACATATATTCGATTAAGTTCTCCAACAAGAAAGAAGCGAGAATCATCAATGAAGACCACACTTGATGCCCTTCGACCGAAGCCCCGCGATAGTTCAGCTCGACACCATTTCAATCTAACGCAGATGCAATGCAATGAAAGGTAGTCGTCATAACGGTCTAAGTGAGTTTAGTTCCACGTCGTGAAGCCGTTGATAAATGGCTCAATTATTTTTGAGAATGATCGACAGAGGTTCCACTGCCGTTAAATGCTGGCACCAGCAGCAATCGGATCAGTGCCACTTGTCGATCCTCTCCCAGTCCGGTTCATCTGGTCCTCTTTGAGCCTGATTAACGCTCTAATAAGCCTTCTTGTCTTTGCTCTGCCAGCAACATGCAACATTAACATCACTACAAACAATAAATTCCTGCACAAGCCTTCGATCAGACCAACCATCTTCTCGGAGCGTTTCCGATGGGATTTTAAATCGGAGAGCAGCCTGATCCGTTCTGCAACAACAAAGATCCTGTTGAGACGTGCATTGTTCTTCGCAAAAATAAAACTTGTACCAATGGCAACTCGGAACAGATGGGAGGATAATTTCATCGCAGTAACAGTCTTTGTGGTAATTGAGCTGTTGTCGAAAATATGGAGCTCCTTCGTCCATTTAACCTAACGGTGTCCAATGGTCTCTTTCCATGATTTTAGTGGGATCAGGGGCGTAGCTACCGCCGTATCAATGATACAGGGCCCCAGCATGTGTGACAACCGTCTCACTAACAGGGCTTCCTTATCTAAGACAGGGCCCCGAAGGAATTTTGATACAGGGCCCCCTCAGAGCTAGGTACGCCAGTGAGTGGGATGATGTGTTTCTACCTCCCTCCATATCAACTGTAACTGAGAATCGTTGCTCAGTCTGAAACGACTCATCAATAACCAAAACGTGGTTCTATATTGATCAAATGTCCATCCCTTGTGTTTTTGACACTACTGTAAACGGTGCCACTGATGGGCTGCAGTTAATAGCATGCAGCGTTCAGGACGATGGGTGAATAGGGCATCTTTATGTAGACGTCTGGCTACAGTAAACCATGTTCAGTTGCCATACGCAGTATTGCTCGTTGTCTGGTTCCAGTCTCTTTTCGCCTTCAGAACGATATACCATCTTGGCATTGCTTTCTTCATCCGAGCCCTCGCTGACGGCCGTGGTAGCCGAGTGGTATAGGTATCAGACCGTGGCTTGCCTTGACACGAGTTCGAGCCCAGTACCACTAAAGACCCGTCATGTAGAGCAGCGATGCACGTTAAATCTGTCGAGAGCTGAAACGTCCTCCCGTTGGTGTGGTGTGGTAGTTAGGAGAGGGGGTGCCAGCTCAGGTGTCGTCCACGTCATTTTACCCTGGTTCAAAATTACGTGGTCCGTCGCCAAAAGCCCTCGTGTAGCTAAACAGTGTGACGTTAATATTCAATCAATCAACCGAGCCCTCGCTAACCTATCTTGCAGATCTCAAAGCTAAACTTTTGACAGAGTTCCAAACTCTTTTGTAACACTCGTCAAATCATTCTCCCACATGTTCTCGCCAATGATTGTCCGACGTGTTCTTGCCATTCATTCTCCACGTGTCATCCTGATGGTTTCTCGTAGCATTGTGAAAGTGCGATTTCACGTTCACTTGTAGGGAAATGTCTGTCTTTTTTCAGATACCTTGGAACTGGGTGAGCACATTTCACGTGTTTGGCCTGATATTTGCCTGAGCTGCCTTTTCATTTTGATAGTCACAAAAAGCCCTTTCTTTCAATTCACAGAGGTATGTTCAAAAATACATGCGTTGCTTAAGTTTTGCACGCTAGAATATATGTGCGATTTGAACACCATCGAGTGTTATAGGAATACATGTACCACGTTTTGAAAAACATTGCTACATCCTGAATATGACACGGTTTCAAAATTTACAGACATAGCGAAAAGATAAAATCTAAGGAGTTAATGACTGATTTAAGCATCGCGTATCCATCGATTCATCATTATTTAATACCACAATATTTGTCATTAATAGTTCTTAAAAGACGGGAAAATAAAACCATTAGAATATAACAGCGTAAGGTAGATTATTCAGACGAAGAGGCGGGGGAAAAATCGACCAATTCTAAGAAAAAAGCAAAACACAAAAATTTCGGATATATCCACACATAATATCTAAAGGTAACGCGAAAATACACATATGACATAAAAATTTATTAAAAGTATATTTTTAAATGTTCTAAATACTCTGTCGCTTTAAGATACACAAATATCTTATGCGACTCCTCTCTCCCAAATTCTAAAAGCTCCTTCCTCATCAATAACTCGGCTCGTCCACGGAACATCAATAAACATGACAGACGCTTTATCTCCGAGCACTAACGACTCTTCTCTTTTCGGACTTCGAAAAGGGCCGAATGATTCCGAGCGCCCCATTAAAACACGGACCCGAAACAAAAGCCCCCGCGACAAACGGAACGGGGATTAAAGTGTGAGGGGAGGGAGGCCATATTTCAGGCGCAATGGCGGAGGCCTTCAAATTATGAGCTCGATAATATCCAGGCTCTAAATCCGGGGGTATTTTCTGAGGATACATAAGGGTGTTTAAGAAGGGAGAGGAAAAGGTGTGGATTTCTCGCTCCTCTTCCGTCACATAATAAAGCGAGCAGAACAGAATAGGAATAAGGTACCACTTTTTGGCGACGAAGCTGACGCCTTGGCTGAATATTTGATGGAAACTGGGTTTCGTTGACAGTTATTCTCTTAAATTTTTAATCATATAAAGGTCCCAAAATGAATGTTGCATAGATATGCGAAACTGTAATGTATTCGATTAATGGTTTCTTACGATGTGAAATTAATGTACCAGTATCCAATTGAATTTCAATGCTATAAAGCAGGGGTTGTGCAACCCAAATGACCTCGTGGGCCACTTCGTAAAAAACATTACACAATCCCACGGGTCGCTTTTAAAATATATACCTTTATATTAGATTTGGATCCATAACAAACATTTATTAGAGTGAAAATTTAAAGCAGATTGACATATTATTATTGTTTTCCGTGTATACAAACATAAATAATCAATGGCGCACACAAGGGGGGGGGGCGGGGGCCAGACTCCCCCCCCCCAAAGCTCTTGATTTTTTTTCCGATTGATTATAATTCTAAGTACATAGTACATAAAATTTGATAAAGTATTCGTTATTAATGATTAATTTTATTGATTAATGCAGTGCTTCTCAAAGTTTCAATATTCGCGACCCAATATACAATCATAATTTTCATCGCGCCCGCCTCATACAATACCAATGTATTGAATTCAATATTAGTATACTTCGACGCTAAACTATGATCCTCTTATAAGTGCCACCGGCGCATATAAACGTCTCGCTCAGTCAAAGTGTTAATTTCCCTGGATGTATATATACGTCTTTCCGCGAAGTATGATCTTTTCTCTGCACTGCTATCCATAAAATTATTCCGAAGGCTTTAGAATGCAATAAAAGGACCTTAACAATGTTTGCGAAGAATTTATTTATTTCCTCGATTTTATTTGTTTCTTTATTCCTTTCTCTTCCAATACATCAAAATACACGCGTTTACGTAGAAAACGGTTAGCAAAATGGAAACGAATCACTAACTTTTAATCGGCAATTAAGGTATTAGTTAGAAACCGTACAAATTATAAAGACAAATGTTAATTTGTGTATATAATTTTATATACGACACTCCCATGGGGTCATTGGTAGCTATTCAACTGATTCGTAACTGAGTATTGTGTTAAATTAATTATAAAATACTTTATGTAGTACACACACACTGATACATTTATAAGTGTAATATATCACTGTAAATGTGTATTTTATTTTTTATTATGTCAGAATGTATTTTGTTTGTTTACTTTCAGAAAATTAATAATTTTTTTAAATCTTTTGTTTTTGACTTTTCATTATGCTCGCACCCCCCTTGTATAGTTGTCACGCCCCACAGTTTGAAAAAAAACGTTGGATTAAATCAAGAGAGGGATTTATTCAAAAATTAGTTTTTTACTGTTTTTTTTTGTTCCCGAGAATCGACAAAATCGAAAGGAGCATGATACAAGAAAGGTGGACTTTCGACCCTGGACCCCCTCCCTCTTGAAAAATTTCTGTGTGCGCTATTGTAGATAATGTAATAATAATAATGCAATGATCAAACAATGTTTAATTTACTTAATTAACGAGCTATTTGTTTTTCAAATCTTTCACTTAGTTTTTGCAAGTCGATCTCAATGCGTGTATCTACGCATCGTTATTGATGCTGCCGGTTGTAGTTCGTTAAGTTTGAACGCGATTTATGTTTGATAAATTTCATTTTCTAAAAAAAAGTTTCACAGTACCAGAAGAAAAGTGATAAAATAGAAACAGTTATGGGATTTGTTTTTAAAAAAATACGAAATTACTCGTATTTTGTAAAGTTGTAATGAATCTCGTCTCCTCACGGGCCCCCGGG
>BMAV01015476.1:1169351-1191742 GCA_019973955.1 Trichonephila inaurata madagascariensis
AAATTTGTTTCGAGACCTGAAAATATAAACAATTTTCCATTAGATATACTTCTTTGAGGTTAAAATGAAATAATTCGATTCTTTTACACATTATTTATATAGAAATGAGGTTTTAAAAAAGTGTAAAATGTTAAAAATATAATCATAATTTAAAAAATTATAAGCATATGAAAATAAGAAACAATTCTGTAAGAAATATTAATTATTTATGTTGTGCATGATATTTTCTGAATTAATAGCTATAATTACTAGAAATAAGTTGACTTATAAAGTTAAATATATTCTTATTACACTGTAAAAATTTTCAATAAATAGAAAAATAAATATTTTTTTTTAAATAAAAAAATTACATTTTTATTTTTTTTTTAATTTTAATATTTTTCAAATTTTTTGAATTAAAAAAGATATATAATACTTAAATTAGATATGGTTTAAAGCAGCGTTTCTCTTAAACTGTGGGACAGGCCCCCCTTGGGGGCTGTGACAACCCTACGAGGGAGACGCGAGCATATTGAAAAGTCGAAAACAGAATTTTATTTAATTAATTTTGTTTGTTTACCTTCTGTAAATTAATAAATACATTCTGACGTAATAAAAAATAAAATACATATTTACACTTATTTATTACACTTATAAATGTATCAGTGCTACACAATGTATTTTATAATTAATTTAACAGTACAAAGTTAAGAACAAGTTTAATAATTACCAGTGACCCCATGAGCTTGTCATATATAAAATTATGTACAAAAATTAACACTTACCTTGATAATTTGTACTGTTTATAATTAATCCCTTACTGCCGATGAAAAGTTACGCGATTCGTTTCCCAATGCTAACCGTTTTCTACGTAGGCGCGTGTATGCGATGTATTGGGTGGGGGGGGGGGAGTAAGGAATAAAGAAGCAAATAATCTGAAATAAGTAAATCCTTCACAAATACTGTTAAGGTCCTTTTATTGCATTCCAAAGCCTTTCGAATAATTTTATGCATAGCAGTGCACAGAAAAGATCGTACTACAGAAAAATACGTCCGGGAAAACTAACGCTTTGGCTGAGCGAGAAGTTTATATACGCCAGAGGTACTTAAGAGGTTAAAGTCGTATAGAAGCTTTAGCGTCAAAGTATAGTATTATTTAATTCAGTAAATTGTTATTGTATGAGGAGGGGGGGGGAGGCAAGATGAAAATTATGATTGGATATTGCGTCGCGAATATTAAAACTTTGAGAAGCACTGGTTTAAAGAGTATGATACATTTTATAATTCTATAAAGTTTTATACATTTAAGGCTATTATTTAGGAAAATGCTACTATTATTAAAATTTCCTTAATCTTTTTCTTTTTTTTTATACAGAAACTTTTCATATTTTCATATGCTTGTAATTTTCAAAATCAAGATTATATTTTAAACAGTTTTCTTCCTTATTTTAACATCATTCCTTTATAAATATTGTGTAGAAGAATTAAATAATTTAATTTTAATTTCAAAAAATTATATCTAGTCGAAAAGTTGTTTATGTTTTCATCTCTCGAGACACACCCCTGAGACCGCACACAAATAGGATATAAATATATAAAGATAATGCAGAGAAACCGTATATTTACTTATAATTTGTAATGTAAAGGTACAGAAGTATAAATAATGCAAAACGAAAAAAACCGCAATAACAATTAAGTTCACCAATGAAAAGTTATGGGAATAGTATAACATTAGGGGGGTAAAACCTTCTTAATAATACAAAAGTGAAATACATACTGCGGCTATGATATTCACAATTTGACAAATCTAATTTGTAACACAAAAATGTGCAATTAATTTTTGTGTAAGAAAACAGGTGAAATAAAATATTAATGTCTTACAAATGCATGAAAAAGGAAATTTCACATAAGGCTACATATTTATTTCTTGTGCTATATTAATAAAATCGTTTTATCTTATCTACACAAATGGAGTAGTTTATCTTAACGACTTGCAATGAAAGAGAGTTGTCGCTATTATGTTCAGATGTTCTATTTTTAATGATTAAACTGTCACATTAAATTTATAGTAGGTTGTATCATTTACTGTTCTACTTCAAATGTATCAGTCATAAATTGAAAGAATCCGTATGTGTTCTAAGAGAATTAATAATGTAATTATAATCCTTTTTAAAAGCAAAACTAAAAATTCAACAATAACATATTCATTAGTTTATATTAGTTTAATGAATATTTAACCCCTTCCCGAGCTGAGCTCGGGCAGGTGAAACGTACCATCCTGGCTCACCCCGAGTGTAGAGCGGGCGCGGTGAAAATTTACTCTACACAATCGATGTTTCCTGAATAGTTTCACATGAGCTTTTTATGATTTCAAATGCTTTTGCTTGCATCTCTAAATAAGCGTAAGAAAATGAACATGTTTTGATAGTTATTCCCGAAATAAAATGAGCCGGGAAAAGGTTACTCAAAATTCTTTTATAGTGTTTTCATCTCCTCTGACATCCCTTATTTATTTGAAAAACAAGGGGAGAATTTTTAATTTTCTTATAAGTATATTCTTCTCCTATTAGAGATGTAGGTAAATTGCATTGCTTTACAACCCTCCATTTTACATCAAAAATGGCCACTGACCGAGGTAATAATCGGTGGTCCGATGTTTTTAATAATGTAATTATGTGTCGTAATAAAAGTAATGTAGCATCATTCATGGTATGTACATGTAGTATGAAGCTTATAAATAGATATACACAAAACAAAATTTAGTATCCTTGATAATGGGTTTAAACCATTATATAAATTTTTTTTTCTAAGTTTGATTCAATGTAGTTTATTAAAATTTATAATCCTGTAAAAATAATAGGATGAAAAATTTGCATTTTCTTAAAGAAAATATTGTAATTTATAATAGACCCTTCTCATATTCTAAAAAGACCTAATTAATAAGCTAAACATGTTTGATAGTTTCTCTGCACTGTTTGAAGAATCGGAAATTTAACTATCTTTTAATTCCGTAAAACTTTTGAATTGTGATTTTTTTTTACCTAGTTTTGAATCTATTAAAGCTTCACTTAGAATTTATAACAATATATTATTTTTTCAAAAAGTATTAGTGTTTTCAGTAAATAAACTGGATTTATTGGTTAAGGCACATTTTACCAAATGCTGAAAATCGTACTTTTCTTTGCTTTCTATATTTTGAATAAGATTAAAAATAGAAGTAACTATGCTTTCACTGAACGTAACTTTTAATTTTCTTTTAAATGCATTCGTCCAGTTATGACTGGACTGACTAAATATATTATATACACAGGCAAAAAATAAAAATCAAACACATCTTTATTAATGTCTTAGAAAGAGAAAAAACGACACGTCGTTTACTAGTAACCTATCCATTTCTGTTAATTTTTAGAAAGAAAATATTTTTTCCCCGCATCTGTCTTTAAGAAAATATATTGTACGAACGAGGGGAAAAACATAGAACAAAATACAAAGTTGAAAGAAAAGAAGAGGGAAAGAGAAACTGACGCAGATATAGTTCAACTTGGGTGGCGCACGACGCTTCTTTTAAATAGATGAAAGACAAAAAAATAAATAAAAAAGAAAAACGTCAGGATCCAGGACAGAATTATCCTGCTTTCTTCGAAGACGAAGAAAAAAAAAAGGCCTTCCACAAAATCCAATTTGCTGATTGCAGAATGACAGTGGACCCTTAATCAGAATAAATTCTTCTAGATAAGAACGCGACAGAGCAGACGATCCACCCCTCTTTCGAATGCAAAAGATCAACTCAACTTTCTAGATTCGAATCCAAAGCAGATAGGGTCTCATTTATGGAAGATAGCTCCGTCATTTGTTTTGGTGAGAGTCCGATCTTTCGCGAGCACAGTTATCTGCTTTATCAAGAGGATGGAATTGTCACTTAAGAGCTTTGGAGATAATTTGGCTTCAAACATTTCCATTTCATGCCAAAGGCCATCCCAGATTAATGAAATTGACTCAATTTTCTGTTACAAATGTACCCAAACATGTAATTAACGCTTCACTCAGCCTTGTATCAAATGTACGCTGTATTTATAATTAATATTTCGTTGGGTGTTTTTTTTTTTTTGTTTGTTTTTTTAGGTTTGTGTTCAAAAGCAATTTTTACAGATGTATCTAACTTGTTATAGCATAACTAATGGTAATAGACATCTTATTTCTGTGTGTAAGTCTGCTTAACTTTTACCAAGTCATATAAGACTAGGTTATCTGGATAAGAGGGATGAATCTAATTGTAAGTTGTTTTTCTATCTTTCTTTAAAAAAAAAAAAGAAATTTATAACGTGCTTTTGTGTGTGGTTATGAAGATATATGAGCCGTTTTCTTTGGTGGTAAGTCCATTTTTGATAAAAAGCAGACTGCATTCAATGCTATAATAAACTAAGAGCTTTTTATCTAAAAACATTTCCCGAAAAAAAGGCCTTCAAAATTTTCATCATTTTGTCAGTATAAATTTACAGAGTTAAAGAAATTACAAATATAATTACTTTGAAAATGGTGTAAGTCTACATTCCGCAAATTCAAAATATTTAGTTTAAAAATTACACTGCATAATTTCTCTATTTCATTTTTATATGAGTGGCAACACTGTAAATGACGAAAAAAAAATCGTTCTTTCACTGAAATTTTGGTGAATAATGACAAAAATAAATTAAGTGGCATTACCTGAAGAAATATTGAAATAAACCCTTTTTATTTTGTTTTTTTTTAACATATTTAATCAAATTGAATGATTCAATTGAAATCTCATATTTAATATTTAATCAATGTGTGATTTTAGTAATTGGTTGATTTTGAAAGTGCTGAAGTTCATTTGAGATCCTCAAAAGTTTAAATTTCTTTTAATAAATACTTTAAAAACAATCACGTTATAAAATTAAATCAATTCAATATTTAAAAACATAAAATTTAGCGTTTTAACATATACTAATACTTTTCAAACCACATTCAAATACAAACCCTTAAATATCTCCAAATAGGAATAAAGAATGGACTTAACCACTTTCAAAGAAAATGCCTCAAATATTGAAAAAATCCATACGTAAGATATATATTTGTGAAATATTTTTCAATTGAAGAAATTATTTCAACAGACAATATCATTTTTAAATGTACATTGAATAAAAATTACTAAACAAAAATAAAATCATTGTAGTTGTACTTCCTATCAAATCATTAGTCACTAAATTTTCTTCAAATATTTTTTTCAAGCAAATTACCACAGTATTTGCTATTTGTATCTCAATCTATGAATATCCGATATGCATTATTAATTTCTATTCCAATATTTTAATTCTTTCAAAACATACTTGGGGTATGAAAAGATGAGAGAAAGACGATTTTATCGAGTTTGATTCCCAAACATGGATTCGATTTGTACATTTAAAATTTACTTTTTCAGCATTATAAAAAGCTTCTTTACATTCAGTTATATAGAATTTTTCCCAATAAAACGATATATTTAAAAACATAAGTTTTAAAGTCGTTTGTTCATAGTTTTTGTAGATTCTAAACATTTTTCAAATTTTGTAGCAATAATTTCCATTCTTAAACGTGAAATAAAGCTTTAAAAGATCTTTCTTTAAAAAAACCACCAAGAATATTTATTTATACACAAGAAGAAATCCTTAATTATGTTGGAGAAAAATATATAATTTTTTTTATGATGGCACAAAACTTTTTGATAAAATGAAAATATTTTATATATAAAACACATATAAAACTATTAATTCTAATAAATAAAATCTTTTACCTGCAGAATTCAAACAACTTTATTAATAAAAACATCCTACTTTTATAATCATATATACAATAATGTATTAATTAGAAATATATATAATTTTAACTACACGGTAAACGCAGAAAAATCTATAATTCTGGCAGCCATATATTCGTAACTGCTGTTTGGTTTAAAAAACGGCCAATGGCATTATTTCTCATTCTAAAGCAGCCTCAATCCACTCACTCTGCGCATGCTCAACCAATCACTAAGCAGTTAATAGGTTGATCTTATTTACTAAATGATAAAATATTGATATATAAGTAGCTATATATTTTTAAAATTAAAATAAATGGCATTAATTTGTTTTGAGGATTCAAGTGATTCATATATAAGGTTAGATTAAGAAAATGGTGGATTTTTTTTAATGTAGTTTTTGAATACCCAATTATGTTTACAAAAAGCAGCGAATCACCTTCAGTGAAAGTTTAGGTGTATATAAGTGTGATATAATAATTATTAAATTAAATAAATCATTTTTTAAATAAGAGCTTAAATCTTGTAAGACTAATCAGAAAGAATTTTTTTTTCAATTATACATAGTTCAAATATATATATTCAATATTAAATTAAAAAGTATTATTTACATGCAAAGATCACTTGAATAAATTAATTTATACAATAAAATATTCTTTAAATAGTTTTTTACTTGTGTTATCATGCAAAATTTACATTTTTAATTTCTCAGCTAAAGTGGGCTGAAATAAAAGGATATAAAATTAATATGAGTGATACTGTCTAAAGGATGTTTAAAGTGAGAAAAATTCTATGAATGTGCTTATTGCCATAACTCTAATTCATAAAACACTCATTTTAAAAAGTAATCTGGACTTATATTACATAAATATCAATAAAATATTTTTAAAATGATACATAATCCGAACATACCCTCCTCCCATAATCAACTCAATTAGTATTTTCAATATGAATACCTCTTTTATTTTATCCTTAGTATTTCACTTTAATCTCAATATACTAATTTAACATCTTAAGGCTCCATGGTATATTAGTTCAATACGATATACAAATTAACGTGATATTTTAATCAAACAAATAACCATTCAGTCAACACGAGGGAAGATTTCATTTCTGCATCATCTTTTATTCTACATCATCTTTTATTCCAAACATTTTTCTAATTTACAGAGCAACTTTGATATGCATATTGACTTCAAGTCTCGTATGATGAATTTTTCCTCCTTTAGAAAAAGGACTATTATTATTATTATTATTATTTTATGGCTTCTTCAAAATTTAAGCATTTAGTTGTAAAAGTGGAGAAAGTTGTATCAAATTTAACAGTAATGATAAATTTGATAGATATTGTTGCAAATTTTGAGTAATGAATGCTTAAAATGGAGTAAATAATTTATATCTGGATGTGCAATACGTTTATTTTACTTTCTGTTGTATTTATGTTATGTTAAAATTGTAATATTCGCAAGCAACATCATTCCTTACATTATAATGGCGATTCAATGGAAGCTTGGCAAGATATTGGCGATAGAGCCAAGTTGTCATCATTTTTGGTGACCTTTTGGATGTTTCTGGAAATTACTGGAGAAATCTATTAACATCACGATCTAAGACGTAAGCGGATATTTCAAGAAAGATCCGTTCAGCCAATGAATAGGCTTGCGAATAATCTTAATCATAACGTATTTATATTTTTATACACTGATAGTAGTGTCTGAGCCTTATGGGATTTATTTTGTGATTTTTGCTGCTGTATCCTGTATTTCTAAGGATTGTTTTTCCACAATAAATATTCATCGCTCTTTAAAAACTTTTGAGACTTATAGCCTAAAATCCTTGAATCCCGATCTACTATTATATTTTATATAAATAGTATATTTATATTTTTTATAAAGACTTTTCTTTGTAATCGTCATTTTTATGATTATATTTTCTAAATTATTTAAAAAATGAATTGGAAGATATTTTTATAATCAGTCTCTGAAAGCAACTATTTAGATTCTATGTATTTAATATCTGTCAATACACAGATAGGGGAGGGGGGATTTATTTATATTATGTGGCAGAAGTTTGGTACAAAAAGTCGATTATTTCTTGATATTGTTTGTCAAACTTTAAATAAACAACCAAAACAAAAAATATTTTGCACTCGGGTATTTTTTTTCCGTAACACTAAATATATTAATTTCGAAAACATTATTCATTAGTAAACGATAATAATGAAATGATCATTCAAAAGTATTATGCTTTTCATAATTATTCAATTTTAATCGAAATATTTTTTTTAAAATCCCAAACTTAAAATTATATATGTTAGAAACAGTTCTTTTTAAAGCTATATTTCTTATACAAGGTGAGGTGAATGATGAATAAAAAAAATATATCCGATATTTTACGTATTGTTCATTTTTGTAAACTTAAAATTTTTGTTATACTAGAGATATTTCCTAAATGAAATGTAATAATCCAAACACAATATTTTATTTTTATATTCCCCACTCCTTAAAAAAACCATCAGAAGAATCCCATAGTTTAATATACTTCCGGTTACTAAGTATGTCTGACTGTCATATTTCTAAATTTTTTATTATGTATCACACACATAATATATCAAGATATTTAACATTTTCTCTCTTTTGATTTGAAATTTATACTCAGCAAAAAAAAAAAAAACATTCCGTGATACAAGAGATTCTACAAAAATACATATAAGGGAAACAAAAGAAGAAAATTTAATGTTCTTGTGTATGTTTTTGATACTGAAATAAAATGTAACAACCCGCGAAATAGTGTTGGATTTCAAAAGGCGCACGCACTTTATCAGGTATTAATAATACTTGTGGCGCCATCTGTTATGTTTGATACAACTTATTTCTAGAAATTTTATCAAATAAAGAAAATGGCTTGTATACCGTTTATTAGGGAATTTCGAAATTTTTCCTCGCAGAACACTTTCAGGAAAAAAAATTTCATAAAACATTTGAAGAGCTATCTTTTTCTTATCTATCTGTGTCAAAGGGACACAGCACATCTAAGGTTGATATCTCTTTTTTTCTTGCTTCGTTCTTGTAAAATTTGAAATTGTAAAATTTTCACCCTCCCCCACCTCTACTTTAAGGTATGATTATTACAAACTAATTTTAAATAAAACCGAATTTAACAATATAAATCGAGTTCGTCTTTGTCGTAACATAATTCTTACATAAAAATTTATTATCTATTAAAATACGATAGTTACTAAAATATTACGCAATCATTTTATGTAAATCATAATTGAAGTATAAATGATGAAATAAGTTAATCAAAAAATTAAGGCAAAATGTTTGTCAATCTCTATTTTGTCAATTTTCTATTTTGGTGCATGGACAGGATTCGATTTATATACTGAATGGAATAAAGACAAACACTCTAAAAAATTTCAAAGTGTATTATAACTTCAGATAGATAAGTCTATTTAGACTATTACACAAAATTTAAAAAGATTATGAAAAGAGAAGTGTTTTTCACTAGTTTAGTATTTAATACTTATTACAACACAAATGCTTTACTTCAAAAGATTATTTACAATATCAAGCATATAAATATTATTAATCTCAACTTAAATAATATCTTAAGCTATTAAAATTGGGGCATTCATAAGCATCGTATTATTGAAAAAATATTAATGCCATTAATCGAAATTCGAAAGAAAAGGGTTGGGAGAATTATAAGCGAAAAACAACAGTCTTATATAAAACATTTCAATAAAATTTAAAAATTGATTTCAGCGTTAAAAATTACATTTCATCCCCACTCCTCTCAAAGTAATCAAATTGTCTTTCTAAAGAGTCTTTTTGAAATATATATATATAAAAAAATACGTAAACTGAAACCATATCCACATCCACAACTTCAGTTTTTTTTAAAAAAAAATAATAGACAGCAAACCATTATATATCTGTAATGAATATTAAGGAAGTTTTTTTTTTAATATTGTTGAAAATTTAATTCCTTTCAGTTTTACAGAGATGATAACTTAATGCTTAAATATTTCAACGCATGTAATGAAATTAAAAAGACTAGATTTTTAAAATAAGTATATTTTGGTTATTTTAAAGATTTTTTTTTATTTATTTTAAATCAAAGATTACTGCCATAATGTACTTAAATTCTCAAGATTTTCTTTAAAACGATATTTGGTGTGCAAGTACAGGCCAAGCACAAAACGTCGCTTTTACAGTCTCCAGAAACCAGAATAGGAAGTTTGCCGAAAACATTTTAAAGCGCATTTTTGACCTCCCTTCCAATCCACAGAAGAATAACGAAAACCTCCAAAGCAAAGAATAAAGAGAGAAGGGAACAAAAACGTTTAAAAGGTCATTTCTGGTCAGGAGGCCCCTGTGTGTGAGAGAGATCACAGAATCTTTCAAAAACAGGGGCTTCATAAACTACAAATCAATGACCATATTACTTTAAAGAAAAACCGGGACACTAAACACCACTTATTTTACTACCACTATTTCTTCCAAGGAGGAAGCCACTTTTTTATACCTTCTCCCGTCAGTATTTAGTTTTGAAAAGATTGGCAGGAATTATATTCCTATCGCTATTTCCCATTGAGACAATTTTCAACAAGCCCATCCGAGAGGGGAAGAGGTGGGGGGTAGAACCTTCTGCAAGCCTATTTACCGGAAGGGCAAATGTCCCCCCTGGTCGCCCAATTGGACCGATGATTTGTATGTGAAATATGTATCGTCCATAACAACCCACGGGAACTTCCAGGAGGGTTGACGCGAGAAGAAGAGGGAAAAAAAGATCGGATCAAATCCAGGGTTGCCCTACACCCCGTCAGTCTTCGATCGCCAAATTCAGTCTTTTTTTTGTCGCCTTCCCCTCTCCCTCCATCATCATTTCGGGATGACGCTGTAAAACGCGTATTTTATCGCGCCATCCGAACGATCACTTCAAAAATCATATAACGTGACGAATTTATTACGGCAACGCACGAGCTCATGGTCCCGACTGTTTAGTGTCGTTAAACGAGACAAAAAAACAAACTGCTCCTTTTTACGCTGTAAAAACGGCGTAAACGCCCGCTTAACATGTTCTAATACACTCGTAAAAGGAATGCGTTTTTGAAATACGTTTATTACATCCAATGGGCTTCTCTTTGTTTCTTTTCTTCTTTTTTTTTTTCGAATGGGACATATTTTACGTGAGTCTGACCTCTGACTCGCTGATATAGATATTAGTGATTGTTTTCCTTCTAGATTATAGATATTCATGTTTTGTTTCACACGCTGTTCTTCATGACTTTCCCATAAATCTGCCGTGACGTTTAATGGCTTTTGAAATAAGTCCAGGAGTATTTATAGCTGTTTGATATCGAAGTTTGAATTTTAAAGCCACAATAACAAGGTTTCCCTTCCCCCTGATTGGTAAATGGGTAGAAAAAGGCTTTGGGAAAAACCGGTTTCGTGGTATTGAATCGATGCATTAAAAACAACTTCATATCCTTTGCTCGTATTTAAGGTGAACATGATTTTTGATTCACGGGGACTGATAACAATTATATATATATATATATATATATTGAGTTCGAAATATAAAATTATGTTTTCCTCTTTGTTTAACACGATTTTTATTTTATATTTTTTGCATAAAATTTCCAGGGTTCAATAGCTTCTCCAATTGAAAATTTACACCAGGAAAAAAAAGAAACTGTATAAAAAAATTTATATATTCGATAGTTAAATGTATTAAATGTTTTTTAATATAACGTAAAATCCAGCGTATCACGCGCACTTTTAATACCAAAAATAAGATCGAAATTCACGGGTGCGCGTTATACGCCGGGTATAAAAATGTTAGCTTTAAAAAAAAAAAAAAAAAAAAAAAAAAAAACCGAATATATGGAAATACTGTTTATTTAAAAGAAATAACGTACCTTATGAACTGAAAAAGTTGTAGTTCTAGAAGTATATTATTTTTTCAAATGCCTGAGAAAATTCCTTGAATATAGGACTTCAAACAAAAGGGCAGTGCATTATTAAATTTCAGGTTTTTTTTATAAAAAAGTGGTGCGCGTTGTTCACCGGATTTTATGGTAAATTCATTTATTAGACGTAAATATAATTTTTGAATAGCAGATTTTCTGAGACATTTTACGTTGGACTTGCGAATACTCTCTTTGTAATTACCACCTCGGATAAGGAGTATGATTCATCCCATAATTTTAAGTTAAATCGCAGGATGAGTACAAATGTGTGATGGATTGAACTTTAAAAAAGCATACTCTATTGAAGTTACTGCACATATTACAATAAGTCAGTAGCGCACACAGGAACTTTTCAAGGGGGGAGGTCCGGGGTCGAAAGTTCACCATTCTTGTTTCAAGCTCCTTTTGATTTTGTCGATTTTCGGGAACAAAACACAATAAAAACTAATTTTTGAATAGATAATTAGCATTAATTAATAAAATTAATCATTAATAACAAATATTTAATTAAATTTTACGTTCCATATACTTAGAATTATAGTCAATCGAAAAAAAATCAAGGGTTTTTTTTGGGGTGTGCCCTTGTGTGCGCCACTGCAATAAGTGATACATGAATGTAAAGAGAAATATACCGTTATGAAGTGATAACTTCTTTCGGCGCGTTTTTCTGGAGAGTGAACGTGAATGATGCATTTTAAAAAGCCAAGCATTGTTACGCTCGGGTTTGTAACGCTAATGGTAGAAATATTACTGAGTGGTACGTAACACTACACATAACAATACTACTCGTAACAATACTACTGAATCATTTGGGTTTAATGAGTCATGTATCGGAGAAACGTGTGCAGCGAAATGTAGAGCAGAGAATGGACAAATAATTCTAATGGCTACTATTTATATTTCACCCAATCAAAGTGCAGAGAAAATTATCGAAGTCACTCACAAAAATTTAGTTGCCTACACTGAAGCCGGATCAACCCTTCTGAACAAATTGCCCATTATTTTAAGTGGGGATTTTAATGTAGATTTTTGAAAAGACAAATCAAAGCCTTAAGTAGATTTTTTAAAATCAAGATTCAAATTATAATTATGCCAAATGATCCAAATGAAAGCACGACAAAGTACGGAACAACGCTAGACGGAGTTTTTTTTAGATATTTAAATAATTTTGAATCTAAAGTATTTATAATCTATTTCAGCTACCCTAAACCTATTTCCTTCTTATAATAGAATTAATTCACATATAGGATTGTACATTTCACAAAAAGTATTCCTTTATGAATACAGACATATGAATAAATAATTTTATATGTGACAATACTAATATCCCTTTATTTTTTATTCACTTAACTAATTCATGAAATAACACTACAAAATTTGATGTTATCACTTCTATTGTGTGGTCTTTTTTTTTTTCAACAAACACACTCTTTTTTTTTTTTCTTTCTGTTACTAATGTTCGATGTGTGCCCCTCTTATTATACACGTTCAATCTGTCAACCAGTTGAGTCCACTAGCTATGGAGCTCCACTCTATCAATGGTTCGTAATGCTGCACAAATGCTTACTTATGGTCCTCAGTGATTTATTTTAGTTGCAAATTATACGTCTTGAAGTTTAATTTTTTTCGTAAAATTTTTAATACCGTTTTTTGGGACATACCAAATTTACAGGCGGCAACCCTCGTAGACTTCCGTGGACTTCGAACAAAAACTCTGCCTAACCCTGTCCACAGCGTCTTCCGAAACGCTTGACCTGCAGCTGCTTTTCTTTTTACATAAGCAAAATGATTTCTTAAACTGAAAATACCATCGCAAAAATGCTCTTGGTTGGTGCTTCTTTTCCATAGCGATTTCTAAATGCACATAGCACAGAGTATACTTAATCTTTAGAAACTTTTAATGAAACTGGATCTTCCGGATCCAGATCGTAATGACATCGATTCAATTTGTTTTTAAATCATTCGTTTCAAGATGTCATTTAAATTAACTAGAAACTTGTCTCCATTTCTCTTTCCTTTTTGAAGTGCCTCATGTTCTATAATGTTACTCTATATTAATAAACGATTAAACGTAAATATTTTAAAATACGTTGCGAAGCAATATTAATACAAATCATTTAAAACTGGTTTTTATCATCAACGTGGCAATTAAGTGATTTACATTAATGATTATAAAATAAAAACAAATTAATAGATGCAAATTCCGTGCGTAAAAAAATACATAATTTCAATTATTAAAAATGTAAGACCTGAATTATTGTCTGCTCGTACATTGTATGACCTTCGTCTCATATGCGCTAAGCCTACAAGTCCTTGAGATGTCAAAATAGAAATGATGTATTACAGTTTGAGATTGTTTTTGTTCCGTTTTTATATATTAACATGTCAGAGAATAGGGAAAGAGATATTAGCAAGAGACCGCGAGATATTTAATCAGTAGCAGTGATAAGAACGATAACCTCGTCAGTACCTCGCGCACATCTAAATTTCACACCTCATAAAGAAGTGCAGGACGTATATTTACTAATTTCGAGAAATATTACTCCGCATATTTTTATTTTTTATTCAACATATTTATTAAAAAGCCGCTGTGGCTAGACTTTTATTTAAGTTTTGAATGTCATAGGTATAAAGAAAAGAACAAGCACGTGGAGAAAGAAATAATCTGCTCAATTCATGTGACATCACAGTCATATGATAGTGAAAGCCACGTGATTCTAGCCAATCCATTCAAAAACTCATGTGACGTCATAGTCACACGATATCAACTATATTGTGTTTCCAGCTAATGAGTTCACGTGCTTCGGTGTTGCCAAGTTTTGCTCTTTGTAGAAACTTTCTCTTAAAAAGTACATATGTATACAAAATGCATTTATTTAAAAGTATAAACATAAAATATGATTTTTTTTTAATTTTAAAAAATCTTTTTAAAGAAATTTTTTTTTCCTGACATTTAAATATCTTTACCCAAATATGAAATTTGAAATGTTATCTACGTTTTACAAATAGAACAACAAGTACATTTAGTTTAATATTTGTTTTGAATTCAATGGAGACCACGTGTTTGTTTTTATCATGTGACTTCATGAATTAAGCCCATTGGACGTCTATCGTATTGATTTTTAAATATTTCCACGTTAAAAACATACCTTAAATGTTTTATATTTTAAAATCATATGCTTCAAATTCGGTTTTGTTTCGTATTTCATGAATTTCAAATTTGATAAGCAGTGAAAGATATTTTCAAGTATTAAAATTCCTCGAAAAGTTTTTCAGAATAAAAAGAAATCTTGTATTAATCGTGTGTCACGGCAATTTTGCTTACTTATGTGTATTATTATTGTTGACAAATATGTACTTTTTAGGGCAAAAGTTAGCAACAGTGAAGCGTATGAACTGATTGGCTGTGTGGATCGACACGACTGCACTTATCATGTGACTATGAAGTCACTTGAATTTAGCTTACTAAACCGTATTTAGTTTGTTTCGTATGAAGTTGAATTGATTACAAAAAGTTTTTCTCTTTGAAAGACAGCTGTAGTCGAATTATTCATCAATTTCGTTTTAACTAGCGATAAGCAAAGTACAACTCGTGTAAATAATTTTTTCAAAAATTCCACTTTAAATGGTTTTAAAAAATTATTCAAGAACTTGTGCCATTTTTTATATATTCAAAAATTTCCACAGAATTTTGATAAATATGGAAATACATTTGTGCGAATTTACAATGAAATTAATTAAAAAATGAAATACACTCTGATAAACCTGCATAAGATCATTAAAACACTCTCTTTTTTTTAATTTGATATTTAATTTTTTTTAAAAAGGCAATGATTATAGAGTTACAACTTTATTCGTAGCATTGAAGGATTTTCAAAATACATTATTTAAAATGAAAAACGGTTTAATTTGCTGACCAAGCCAAAGCCAGCATCAAAAATAGAGCCGACGCTTCCCTTGCCCAAAGGCGCATTCAAACCAGTTGACTTATGAATGCGGTAGCTAAAAACCTGGCTGTCTCCTCCAATGAGGTATGACCCCGCTCAACAAAGCTACCCTTCTTCTTCTTACCTTTTCAGGTACACCCCTAGGCTGCCCCCTTCCTCCTTCCCACACCATCTATTCAGACATGGAATCCGAAAGCTTTGTCGGGTTTGCGGGCTACTATGTAAACTGCTCTTGGCCTGATATCCGTGAGAAAAGAACAGCCCCTTTTGAAAAAAGACGACCTTTTCACAATTTTTTTCCAACCCTCAAACGATTTTTTTAAATGTACGCCAAAGGAAAAATTTTATTAATTTTTTTTTTTTTTTCTTATTCTTTAAAGCCTTATTCGAGTAGTAAATATGATTGGCGGATGGCAGTTACCATAGGAAATCACGAAATAAATTATCTTTATTTTACAACCTTTAAACGTTCTTTGGTTTTTTAATATTCCCCCCCCCCCCTTCCTTTTTCGGACTCTTAAGTAAACTTTTATTAAGTTTAATCCTTTGCTTGCCTTTTAGATTTCACCATCTGCAATAGGTGGTGTAAGGGAGATTCTGTTATCTTTAAACTTTCTGCCTCGAAAAGTCTGATTTAGTAGGTGAAATTCGCTGATGCGAACTAATTTTTCAAGACAAGTTCTAAATATTATCCAATGATCGGTTTGGGAAGTTCTTAATGGATTAAATTCGCGTGAGAAATCTGAGGTGTTAAATACGTAGAACTCGTAATTTTTTGATTTTTGGAAAGCGTCGTGGGGATACGTTCGTCCTTGATTCCATTTGTTTGGATTTCTAGTTCAGACCACTTTTTCTCGTTTTCATTCGAAACGGGTAATTCGATCTGAGAACATTCAGGGGGGAGGAACATCCCGGTTTTTTCCCGCGTTCTACAATTTCATTCAATGCTTTTGACGTTCCGGTTTTGAGAAAAACTGTACAGACATATATTTTTTCTTTTTCTTGAAAAAAAAAATTCCCATCCTCTATCGTCGTTTTTTGAGGGCGAAGTAGACGACATTTTTTTAGAGTTTCAAATAAAATAAACATATAGAAAAGTAAATTGTTAATTACAGCACTTTATTTTACGTTATGAAATAAAGAAACGGCACAACATCAGTTAAGATATACATATCATTAAGTTTCTAATTATAACATAAAGCAGAAAACAGCTTCTGAAGAGTCGCACGCACACAGGAATTTTTCAAGGAGGGGGGGGGGCCAGGGGCGAAAGTCCACCATTCTCGTATAGTGCTCCAATACGCCGCCCAACATATTCTTTTGATTTTGTCGGTTTGCAGAAACAAAAAGTAATAAAAAATTAAAAATTGAATAAAAAATTAGCATTAATTAATAAAATTAATTATTAATAACAAATACTTAATTAAATTTCACGTACTATATACATAGGATTATAATCAATCGAAAAAAAATCAAGGGCCTTTGGGGGAGTTCCGGACCCGGGGACCTTCTCTCTTTGTGTGCGCCACCGAGTGACATTAATAACAGCCAGTGGCGTAACGTACACCCCCGCATTGTGAGAAGGCCAGAGTTCTAGGGGGCCCGGGTACTGACTACCACCAAGTACCTACCCTTTGTAAAATCCAACTTGGGGGCTCAAAACCTGACTTTGCAGGGGGGCCCAAATGTTCTCCGTTACGCCACTGATGACAGCCCTTTGTGGGCCTGAGCCCTCCGCAGAAGTTTTTCCCATTTTGCCCTTCTCCCAGCAACTGATCTCCAGTTCTTCACTTTTAGAATGGTTAAGTCCTCATCCACACACTCTTTCCATCTCCTTTTATTAGAGGAAGTTGCATTAAAAATTTTCGAAGCTGTTCGTTTTGGGTTCATTCTTACTATATGCCCTACCCATCTCATTCTACTTAGTTTTGTGGACTTAATAATATTATCACTATTAAAAATCTTATATATTTCAAAATGATATCTTTACTTCCAACTGTAATTATCGAGAACAGCAGCAAATATGGTTCACAGGACCTTCCTTGCCACCCCCATTTTATTTCATTCATTTGGTGATTTTTATGGTACAGCTGATAGCTTTTTTGAAACGTAAAACTTGCAAATAAAAGCAATCATTTTACGAAGGTGCAGCCTTCCGCTTCCACAATGATCCACACACCCTAGAGCAGTTGCGTAACGTACACCCCCGCATTGCGTGGGGGTCCAGGGTTCTCGGAGGCCCCAAAACCGGACTGCCGCCAAGTACCTACCCTTCGTAAAATCCAATTTGGGGGGCCCCAACCTGACTTCTCAGGGGGGGGGCCCAAATCTTCTCTGTTACGTCACTGCCCTCGAGCCAAAAGAGTTTCCCACCCCCGCTATAAAATTTTTTAAAACTTTCTTGGACACCATCAAGAGGTCCACCTGCATCATGTTGGGAATCCCTGGTTTAGATCAACCTTTCAATTTTACAATATTAGGAAAGCATAGCTTCAAATGTCACAAACGAACTATAGACCAAAAAGAAATTAAGGAGGAAGAGGAGAGAAATTAAAGGATAAAGAGGTGATCTAAGGAGTTATTGGCAGGTTGCCATAATTAAGTATTCTCTCAGAGTATATATATATATACTTATTTGTAATTCCTCTCTAATGGACCATACGATCAAGAGAGGGGAATAGATCTGACATGAATGTTACAATAAGTATTAGTTTTATTAATACCCATTTTTATGAATATTACGTGGAGATTAAAAGAAATCTTATGAAATTTAATTAAATAAACCTTACAAAATAAAGCATTGATTCCATACCATGCGCCTCATTTTCTTTTAAATCCTCTCTCAGGTACTCCTTAAACTTTGCAATTAGTATTGTTTAATAATCAAATATTTCGTTACTGCCCAAGCTTCGCCGTCCCAATCCGCAGAAGAAATCGAAACCTTTAAAACGTTCTCCAGCATCCATTAATTAAGGTTGGGACAAAAATAACATTCCTCTAATCACACTTTTCAAAATGTGATCGATCCGAGCCGTCTCCATGGCAACGGGAATTAACGGCCGGTCTGTGATTAAGGAAGTTGCCCCAAAGTTTTCCCGGGAGAGAACTTAATTAAAGTGATCCCCACTCTCCCTCTCAACCCTTTTTCTTCTCCTCACAGCTGCGCCCCGGTAATTGCATATGGATTCCGATGGGGCTTTATCTCTGGTGCGCCCCGAATTATGATGACTGCGCCCTTGCGTATCCGATGAGTGGATGTTTGTTTTTCCGAATCACTTATCAGCGCGTTCCCTTAATAGGATCAGTGTCGTGTTTATCTGATCGCTTACCATTGCCGAGGAAAACTAAGGAGAAAGGGAAAAGGATTGGTTGAAAATCCCCCAGCATGGAGATTTACTAAGCCCCTCAAGAATCGTACGTTATGTTCAAACTACTAAGTAAACTTCACTTTGCCCCTTTTCATTCCTCTGCATCAACTTTTTAAACTAGTTTTAATTCATTCTGTTGGTTCTGCCACAGAGTTCAGTATGATGCTGCTGTCCTGTTAAGTGCAGAGAAGTATGTGTTGAAAGATGAATTTATTTTTAATAGAAACACCACGTTTTAAATAGCAGATTCAAAAAAAAAAAAAAATATCAAAATTATAACCCTTTGTGACCTACTGGAACCTAGAGTTGAATTAATGAGTGAAAATTTTAAGCTGTTTTGAATAGAGTTTGAAGTAAGTGTGCAAAAATTCTTGGACGTTCCGTTAATCCTACGTAAATCGAGATAATGAATGGAAATTCCAAAACTTTCTCTTAAACTAGATAAAACTTGAATAATCGTTGGAGAATATAATAACTGCGCGCACACATTAATTTTGATTCAAATTAAGTAAGGAAAATTAGGTGAAATAATTCCTGCAAATGTAAGTAATTATTATTCTTTTATTATATTAATTACTGCAACAAAAAAAATTAGAATTTGGTTACATTTTACGAAAATTTAGTTACCATTATGCCCTAGTGTTTGTTCGTCCCATTTAGAACATGACATACAAAAAAAAATTTCTTATTTATTTCAAAAGTTTATCTTTAATTTTCAAAGTACAATATTTCTTTTATACCAAAGTATTTCTTTTAATACTAACAAAATACGCGATAAATCGCTTTCCAAAAATTTTAACATGAAATCTTATCTGCTTAACCGTTTATTTTTATTCTACCGTATTCGAAACTGTATTCTCGATAATATATTATAACAGAAGCTTTGCAGAGGGTCAACAGTCACCATGGAACATGGGGTCGCATTCCACTGAGACAGGTAGAAAAGAAAAAATTAGTATTGAAAAATTGAACTTACAACATTGTTAGGAAAGCGAATGAACGATACTAGAAGCTGCATATGATTTATTGCCCAGAGAAAACCTCACAATGAGTGCTCAAAGTAAAGGCTACGAGAGTAGCACAGTTCTCACTGGCATTTTAAATGACTGGCGCTCTCACTCGAAGATTCTTAAAGTTCAGTTGATTTTTTTCTGGGGGCCTGTAATAATGATTACGTGATTTTCCACCGATTCCACAGGCGTATCATACATTAAAGATTTCATATGGTCCAGAAGAAAAGTCCATTGGGCTTCGGTCCAGTGAGCGAGAAGGACGCCACAGATCTGAACATTTGATACATCATACTAGATATGGGGCATTCAAAAATTAAAAGACTGTCCTGTGGTTCCGTCGAGAGAGTCGACATATGCGATATCATTATCTCCCTGGATGCAGTGTAACAGACTGCAATAAGCTAGGAAACATTTGTTCCAGGAAGAGGCGGTATGTTGCTCCTGTTAAATTATCTGGCAAGACGTCAGGAGCAATCAGGTAATCGACAAGGAAACTCGCCTCGATGCTCACGCAAAAACTTTGCTGGTTTTTACGAAAGGTAGTGCGGTAGGTAATGCTGTCAGATCAAACATATTAAAAATACCTTCTCTGCTTAATGATGCCTCGTCACTAAATAATACTAAATCTTCATTCAGAGAACCAAAACACAAATTCTGCCACGGAGGCGGGGGGGGGATAATCATCTATGTGTAACGATTGCACCTTATACACTTGGTAGGGGTGCATGCGTTCCTCGTGTAAAACAAGCCACACCACTTTCTGAGGAATACTCATTTCCTAAACCACCACTCGCGTACTTGTGAAAGGAGAAGTTGCAAATCCTCTAAAGACTTATTGAGAATGCCCTGCATTACTGTTTGAGACGGCAAACTAATCGGTTTCTCGCAGTTGCCTAACTGCAACAGTGAAGGTAGTATGTCTTGGAATACGACTTGTGGGAAAACGCTGCTCCTGCAATCTTTGTCTTTCGCGTCCATCTCTTTTGATTCATTGCATGTGAGATTCATATGTGCCAGTATCCTGTATGTGTTATCCGTCAAAGCCTCCATGAATCGTTTCGGATCATGTTTTCAAGGTATTACTTTAAAGAACTGTTTTTAAAGGACAGCGTTTGGTTATCTACTGAGTCTATTCTTCTAACTGGAAATCTGAAAATTTGCATGAAGTTGCTCAGAAGACATGCTCTGAGTCTGAGTCTATTCTTCTCACTGGAAGTGCTATTTCTTCTCAATGGAAATCTGGAAATTTGCATGCAGTTGCTCAGAAGACATGCTCCTTAGGCAGGTACAAAATGACGACAGAGGCGACGATTTGTTTTTTTTTATCAATAAATAAGACAGTCCAACTTTTAGTATTGTTCATTTGCTTTCCTAATACTGTTGTTCAGGTTTTAATTCTAATTTTACTCTTTTCTGGAATGCGACCTTATGTTCCATGGTAAACTATGCTGGTCTGTAGTGGCGTAACGTATACACCCGCATCACAGGGTGGTTCGGTATTCTAGGGGGGGGGGGCAAGGCCTGCCTGCCCCCAATTACGTATTTGAGCTTGGGACCCAAAACCTGACTTGGCAGGGGGCCCTAATATCCCCCGTTACGCCACTGCTGGTCTGGATGACTACTATCACTCACTCTGTATATATGTTTCTTGCTTCTCAAAGAAATAATTTAAACGTTTTGGAAAACAATTTTTTATTCATTCATGAAGACAGCTTTCAACATCCTCTCAGTGCTACAAACCAACAACTGTCTCTTTTTTTTAAAAATTGAATTGGATTCAATAACTGCTAAATTAGCTTTTAGTTTAGGTTTCGAATGGAATATAATAAAGGGGACATAACAGTGAATGACCACAAAAGGGGATTGGAATCTGAAGATTGGTCTTCGGTCTTTTCGAAGAAAGTACAAGCTGTTTTATTTTAAACGTGAATATATGGGGTAGTAAAATAAATATTAAATGGAAACTAGAATGTAGGTTAAAAGTTATAATTGAATTATTATTACACATACATATATAGTTATTTATATAGGTATATTTGACCTGGTTTTCATTTGGATCTCAGACAAATGCACCCGGTAATTGGCCTGCATGTGAAATTAAATTTGGCTTCAAAGTTTACATGATGTGGTGTGTTAAGTTAGGACTTAAGTGTTGCACAATTAAAATGTAATTCCTGTTTTAACGAGTTTTAGAACTTATAAATCGATTTCCAATATAGCCATAGAGTGACAAAGTTCAAACGAGCTGACCATGCATAAACAAACTAATTCCCAATAGCCCTAGAGTGACAGTGTTCACACAAACAAGCTGAC
>BMAV01015476.1:1199424-1220316 GCA_019973955.1 Trichonephila inaurata madagascariensis
TCACAATATCAACAAAAAATACCAAATTACCTAATTCTGTGGCCGATTTACACCCCCACGCAAGAACATTTCTACCTCCATGTTTTATTGATCCAACAAGATTCTTGGAATTAAGTTTCAGAAAATTAAAAATTGACAGCAAATTGATTGGGATGGCAGACAATTCAACATTTTTGATTCCGATGGGCCTATGATAGCTTGTAAATAAAAAAATAAGGAGTTTAATCTCAGGAATTTATGTAGAACAAGAACTTTTCTTCACTTCCATGCTTCAGCATGGAAGTGAGTTGTTCTGACGTGGGGGTGTAAATTGGCCTCAGAATTAGATAATTTAGTATTTTTTCATGGTATTATGAATCATGAGCTCTATTTAAATATTTTAAAGAGAAATTTTAAATTATCTGCCCGAAATTTGGATGTTGGAGACTACTTAATTTTTTAACAGGGTGATGACGCCATGTGCACTGCTCTCATTGTACGCCACTGGTGTTTCTATAACTGTTCGCAAATTATGAAATACCTCCTCAATCACTTTATTTAACCCAGTAGAACATATTTGGTGGGATTTTTATGTAAAAAAAAAGAAAACATGACAAATAAAGACAAAGTGTGAAGTAAAAACAATAATCACAGAAGAATGGAGTAAAATCGATGGAGAAAGTACAAAAAACTGATTAAATCTATACCAAGACGTTTAAAAGTTGTTGTGGACACTAAACGATAGATTAAGTATTAAATTAAGAAAGAAATACAATATTTAAAGCTAAGTTAAGATTTTTGTTAAGTATACGAAGACTTTTGTGGCGTAATTTTTTAGTAGCTTTTTGATAATTAATTTTTTAAAAAAATAGTTATACTATTTTTTAAAAAAATTAATTATGTCATTCCATTAAGAACAAATTGCAGATATCATAAAAAAATTACAATTACAATATATTAATTTTTATTAGTCGAAAACATTAAATTTTATATGAAATTGCAAGTGTATGAACACTTTTGTGGCCCACTGTATGTAAAACGTTTCAATTAAACTTTATTTTTAACTGCTTAAAAAAATCCTTTTCTAGAAAACCAATAGTTGTATATTTTGTCGTTTTTAAAAGTCAGATTTTTTTTTTTTAAGGCTACAATTTTAATCTTTATATTGTTTTTCTAGTGTTATAGAAAAAAAAAATTTTAGAGGAAATATAAAAGAAACAGTTTAAGGAATTGTTATTGGGAAGCAGGATAAACAATTAATTTGTGAGAACAATTTTTGGTTGAATTAACAATTAATTTATCCAGCAACACAAAATAAGGATTTCAACCACATCCAGAAATTACAATATACAGAAATATACCCTTTTAGATCAAAATATTTTTATTATAAAAATCCTTGCCCATATTTCATCTTGTGCACATGTACTCTTTTCTAAAAATGTTTTACTAATGAAATATATTTATATATATACTAACAAGTTTGGAATAAATTGGGCTGTTATATTACCAACATTTATTACTTTCGTAAACTATCTGGAATTTGTTTTTCAAATATTCTTGTGAAATATCAACCATTCATACCTTAAAAATAAAGAACGAACACAAATAATTCCTCCAATACACTTTCTCTTTCAGCGATTCTGTGTTAAAATGCGGCGGCCAATCACTCAATGCGTTTCCCGCAATGCTTCGACCACGAAGTCGGGAAAACTAATCCGGAAAGACGCCGATTAGGCTTAGCACGGCCGTTTTTCGAAATTTCGGCGCATGTGCCATTTTGTATTCATGCTTTTTAACTTGCATGTAATTCTTTTAATGGAACAACGATGGTTGTTTTTAATTTTAATTCTACGCTAATTTCCCTAATCTTTGAAGTTTCATTAATCACAGCAATAAATTTCTATTTAAAACGATAATGTATTCTTAAAAATTTATAAGGAAAATTAATGTTTAGAATGCACAGCAAAAAAGTGATGATGATAATAGAAATAGTCGAATTTTATCTGTTTCCGAATACTTTCCAGGAGCTTAAAAAAAAACTAAAAGAACATACAAGAGACTATCGAAAAGTATTAAGATGAAATACACATGCATTCAAATTATAAATTGTATTCGATTACATGTAATTTATTGTGACTATTGATTAAAAATTTGTAAGTATAAATTTATCAAAAGTCTATTTTTCATATATAAAAAAAAAGGATCAACATCTGCATTGAGAAACAAAAACGAGAGAAAATATTTACACTTTTGATATCAATGAGAGTATAGCTAATTCAAGAAGTGTGTATAATATTTCTCGCTTTAAAATAAGAATCACTTTTTAAACGAAATCAGAATTAGTGATACAATTTAAATATTTTTAATTCACATTTATATACACATATATATGTACATACATTTGTCAAGCATAAAGATTCTACATAATTCTTTTTCGAATATTTTTTAATAATTTTCTATTTATATAAAAAAGTTTATTTTGTTTTCATTTAAGGAGAGTAAAGTAGCTCACAATTATAAGCAACAAAACAAATATAACATCCAAAATTTAGTCTTTGAGATTTTCTATTTAAAACTCGGATACAGACTTTTAAAAAATTTTCGACATAACAATACTGTATGTAATTATTTTGCAAAATTTTAAAATAGTGCAGGAAGATCTCAAATAAATATTACCATATTAAAACTAGTTATTTTTTAAGAGATGTAAATATCATACGGAATTATATAGTTCCCAGGGGCGTAGCTACTGCCGAATCAATGATACGGAGACCCCAAGCTACAGGGGCCCCTACATGTGTAACTACAGTCCCTCTAACAGGGTTCCCATTCGATACATTTTGATATAGGGCCCCCTACGCCAGTGGTGGATCCTCATAATATTCGAAAGTCTTTCAGTGCATAAATATAATATAATTTAAAATTCCCCTTTGATACATAGTTTCAAATTAGCTCCTTATCTGTTTATTACTGAAAATATATTCCTGGAAAAGTTTTCATATTGGTATTATGCAACTTCACTAGAAAACCGAAAGACATCATTCATAATTTTAACTTCTTGAATGCTTTATTATTTAATTTCTTGTATTTCTTATTACATTTCATTGAAACCACCGATGGCTTAAAACAATGATGAAATTGACCTATTAAATGCCTCGGAAAAGAAATAATCCAAATGTGTTTGAAAATTATTTTTATAAGAAAATTTGGAATTTAAAAGTACCTGTTCTAAATTCAAGTTCAGTTCTTGTCTTTGCAATAAATAAAGGTGTCATTAGAATGATTATAAAAATGGATGCTTTGCAAGAGAATTAAAAATTTACTTTATTGTTCATAACCTTTAGAATTTCCATATAATCAAAAAAAGTGAACAAATAAAAAAGACCATTAAAATTGAGAAAATAGGCCACCAAGGGAAAAAAAAGTGTTTTAAAAAAATCCCTAAAATATATTCTAATAAGCACGCACTCTTTTTAACAGGGTGTCATGATCGATATTTTATTTAAAATTGGCGAGCGGTTTTTATGATGCGAGAGTTAAAAAATGGCTTGTCACACATAGAAATTTAGAGCCTGGTTTATCATATATACCGTGCAATTTTTTAAAATTTTTAAAATTCTATTTGAAATTAATTGCTCTAACTAGAATTTTTGAAACAAAAAATCCTTTGGTTTTAATTTTGATGAAAATAATTTTGGAATATTCTGTAAATGAATTTCTAATTTTTTTTTCTTTTTTTGCTTGTTAGTTTATTAATTTATTTGAAAAGTGTCAAAGTGTTCGCAAAATATCCATTATTCTGCATTCACCCCTCTTTTTACATAGTACTTTAAAACAATAATATATTTTAGTAACAGTTAATGAATACATTAGGGAAAGAAAATCGAAGATGGAAGTTGTGCATCAGTAGTCTTAAAGCTAAATTCGTTTAAATAACTTTTTACTACATTATTATACCATTGTTATTTTCAGTTGTTAGTTTTTATTTATACTCGCGAACTTGTTCATAGTAAAATCGCTTATCGAAAGTAATGCTCCACGGAGAGTTTAAAAATGAATATATATATATATATATATATGCATTAAAAACCTCTTAAAAAAATAGAATACAGAGTAACACTTGATCAGCTGTGCGACATATATGTCGGCATTGGTACACTTGCTGCCATCTATAGGGAATTTCGAGTGTGATAATTTTTTCCTTTTTTTTTTTGTATATCCCTCTCTCCCTTGTTTACATGTTTTAGCAAAGAATTTTTTTTTCTGACTTATAATGAGATGCTTTTAGAAAAAAGAGGATCGAAAATGCAGTTTGATGCGTGGGTTCGTTACTTATGGAGGGAGGGAGGAAACGATGACTGATGATTTGAACAATAAATTGAGTGTTAAAAAAACCCTTCTTGCGCTTTTTGCTATCGGGGAAAAAATTATAAGACATACACACATATATATATGTCGTGAGAGAGGTATATGATTTGAAAAAATATTTAATCAAAAAGAAAATTGTGTTTTTTCTTTTATTTTTCATTACTTATGAGGACAGTAATTTAAAATCAAAACGATTTGGAAACTTGTAAGTAAAGTTAATATTACTTTTATAACCAAAACTGATGTACTGCTGTACTCTGTACTGCTTAATCCTTCTCATTTTGAATAAGCCATCACAAAATCCTGACATAAGCTATTTTGTGATTTTCTCAGATGTATGTGGAATCTTTAATCGTTTTTGTTCTGCACGGATATCACAAGCACATTTTGTGTATTCTAAGAAAAATTGAGAGCAATTTTTAAAATGAGAAACACAGAAAATATCTTAAAACAAAAATAAAGGATATAATTATCATCCAATAAAGTTTGAAATGGTTTGAAAATCGAGGTTTTCAGTACCAATTTTGCATCCAAAACAAAATTTTTCTTTTTCATGCTTTTTCGTTTGTCTTGAATGTTCGACGATAATTACTTCCGTGTGTTTTTAAGTATTATAGTCTTGTTACTATACCTCATAATTTTATAAAACAGCGGGGAAAAAATGCGGTTATAAATTTGTTCTGAGAAAACATGCCAAAATCCAAAAAAAAAATTGCCTCGTAGCAAGAAATACTGAACACGTGTGCTTTTCCATGCATACAAGCAATTCATTGTTTGTTTTGATTCCATTCCCAAAACCGAATTCTCTTTTTTCTCCTTGTTTTTCCTCCTTTTTTTTCTTCTAAGAATCAGAAAAAGCCGAACCTTTTCACGAAGAAATGAACTTGTCAACGAACTTTTGACAAACAACCTCATATAAAAGGAATAAATATATTTTGAAATCCAAGGGTGTTGGGGGGGGGGAAGGGAAAAAAGGGAAAAAAAAAAAATTTTTAATAAAAAAATTTTTTCTTTTTTTTGCTGCTGAGAGGGATCTTTCACTTCCAGGTCTTTTTCGCCCCCCCCTTTTTTTTTTCCCGCCCCTCATTTTGCTGAAAGCAGCAGAAAAATTACTCAACTCAACTTTCCGTCGCCGGCTGAAAAGGGATAGAAGAGAAACCGGAAAAAAAAAAAGGAATAGCGAAGTTCTTTTTCTGAGAAGTAATTGTGTGTCTGACAAGCGGGTTGTGGAATTTACGAGGGGCGAGTCTGCTTAAATCATGGGGCGTTGGAGGCCGGGGCGGAATTATTCAAAGAGCGATCGTCCCCGGTTGACGCCACTGCACGCCTATCAGATGGGGGCGGCGTCTATGGGGATGCGTTTATCATGCAGGGGGAAAAAATTCCTTTCTTTAAAGGGGTGGTGAGCGCATGAGGGAATTTTTCTCTTATCCCCTGGATATTTGAAACATTCGAGACTTAGTCCAATTATATAGGAAAGGGATTTTCTACTATGCTGTGCGATCAGCAAAAAGAAACTTGTGAAATAGTACCAAAACATTTACTCATACAAAATTATTTTATTCATTTTGAAATAATAACTGATTGCCAAATTGGATCATGTGCAGGATAGAATAACATTGTTTTATTTTCAGTCATAAATGTGAATTAAAAAGTTCAACATATGAATAAAATACAATTAGGAACGAAAACATTTCAATAATGAATAGTTTAAATTTAATGTTATATTTTGGCGTAAGAGGTAGAAATATAAATAAAGACTTAGAAATGTAAAATAAAATGAAATGAAGAGAATAAAACTAAATTTTGGCAATGAACAAATATTGACCTGTATGGAAAGAAAATAAATGTAAATTGTCCCTTTTTCATTATAATAGAGGGAAACAACAACAGTTCAAACAAAGACAATATTTTATTCGAAAGATTTCAAAAAAATTTAATGATTTTAAAATAAAATAATCAAAGCTTGTTTTAATAAAATGAAATAATGTAAATATTTATTTAAAAAAAAACTTCATTTTGATATTCAAAGAAATTAAACTATGAGCAAACGTAAGATGATGCAACGGACTTTCCTCTTTTCTTAATTGAATTTTTTCAGCCTAATAATAAATATTAATATCTTAATTGGTTGTAGAAAGTTTTTTTAAAAAACCCAAGAATTCCTTTAAAAATATTTGTTCTTTTCTCCTACCTTCCAGATGAGTGAGCAAAAATATGATGGAACGAGATAGAGAACGCAAAGCGTGACGTCGTGTGAGGGAGGAAGGTCTTTATTTTAGAATTCTTTCTTTAAAGGTTATTTTCCTTTTCACTAATCATAGAGCTATTTCTACTATGGATAATAATAATTATTTTTTTAAAAAAACAAAAAATATGAACATGATTTTTTTAAATAAAAAAGAGGGTTTAAAAATTCTGAAAAAGCTATTTAAGTTGCCATCCCGCGTAAATATTCTTTTAACTAACAAAAAATAACTTCCTTTTTCTTTCATCGAAGCCTTCTGCACATCACAAATAACAAGTAATACATAAAAAAAAATTTTTTTTTTTTAATTGAGTCAATTCCTACTAAGGTCGACAAAGAAAATTTTTATTTTAGTTAATTAAATGTAATTAATGAATAAATATTTGAAAAAACTGTATTAACATCAAGTGTCACCCACTACAAATTTAAAAAAAATGTATTTGAACTTGAGTGGGTGAATAAAAAGTATTTTATTAACGATTGAAAATTTGAACAAGATATATATATATTTATAAATAAACAAATATATATATATATATATAGGGAGAGAGTGAACTAATGCTAGGAATTGAAAGAAAAAAATCATCTAGTCACGTGTAAAGAACTTTCAAATAGGAATGACTAGAGAAGAGGTGCGAAATAAATTTGCATTTAATTTAAGTAGGTTTTTAAGTAGGAAATACTTGGATTTGATCAAAAAGCTTTAAACCAGCGTGACCAATACAAAATCAATAACCGAAAATCAAATAGAAAAAGAAAATTTTTTAATTATTTATTTAAAAAATATCAGAAAAGGTGATTAAATTTCAAAAAGGTGATTTAAAATTTCAAAACTAAGCTCAAAGTGAGCGAGATGTTGATGTTGTAAGTACTTTCTCAGAAGAAAGAAAAATATATATTTTTTAAAATATGAGGAATGATTTTTAGAATATAGATATAATAAATCACAAGAAAAGTATTTTCCATTATTTATTAATAAAACGTGTCATCAAAGGAATTTGGCTACTATAGTCCATAAAGAAACTATAAGACTCTAATTTCGGAAATGATGAATCAAATAAAGGCTTTAATTATAATTTAAGTTCATGACATATAAAATTACAATCCTTTATACTAATTAGATGTCAATAGTTTTGAATAATGCAATAAATTATTAAATTAGCAAAAGTATCAGAAATAAATGAAAAATATACTGATAACAAAGCTCAAGACCACTGGTCAAAACACAAAAAAGTATTAAAAAAAAATAATATGATATTCAACATCCAATTTTCTTGATACTTACAAACATTCTGTTTTTCATTGAAATGGCTAGGTGATTAGGTTTAATTTTAGAAATATTGTACCGTTATTTCCCAATGGCTACTTTCAGTTCATTGATAGATTAAAACAAGTTATTATGAGTATTGACTTTGCAACATAATATGTTAAATTATATTTAAAGTTTCATTTAGTACAGAAAAAAAAATATTTCCCTATTAATTTTCATTCTAATATTTGCATATTATGTCTTTCTTTAGTAATGCTCCAGTCACTAGCGTAGCTAGGCCTGAGTGGGCTCTATATCAAAGTTTCTTGTGGACCCTTTCTAGAGTCCCCTTATCATTCTCCGATTTTTTACTTGCACGTTTTGGGGCCCCCAAAGCTGGGGTCCCCGTATTGTTGATATTGCTGATACGGCGGTAGCTACACCCCTAGCCCCAGTTCTTTTTTGTGGTCTTATAATTTTTTACCGCATTCTAGTCTAATTCTAATGGGCAAAATATGTAAGAAAAGCAAAACTGAATGCAAAACATTTTTTTTTAATTATTTTATAATTTATAATTCAAATCTTTAATTTTAAAAAAAAGGAGTTAAAATTTTGTTAAATAAAAGACAATGAGAGGAAAGATAAACATTAAGTCGCAGCGATCTCTCACAGAAAATCAAGAAATGTGATCGCAAATATCAATAACTTTAAGTTACTTCAATTTAATTTTATAAATTATTCATCAGCAAGATTTTTTTAAAAATTTATTACCAAGCCCGAGTAAAAACTCTTTGCCTTATTGAAATTGCATGTCTGTAAATCCTACTTCTCCCCGAGTTTACTGTCCAAAATGCAAAAACAACTTACAGGGGAAAAGTAAGAATACTCAGAAACTGCCCTCTACCATTTTAAAAACATCCATAATGTAAATTAAGAAATGTAGAACTGAATATATTTAAACGTTACGCATTATTATTAAAAAATAAATATAATAGAATTATGGCATTAATACTTAAATTTCAAATTGATCGAAGTAGCATTTATACGAATATTATATATTAAAGCGAGAACGACGGAAATTTATACAAAAGGGGATACAAGTCCATCACATAATTGTTAAAACAAAGCCATTTATCTGTTCCCAATAGTTTCCCTTAATTCGTCTCCTGTACTTTTAATATGTAATGTATTTTTTTAGCTTTAACTTTTAAAACCAAAATAAAATTGCGCATTTATTTAATGTAATAAATATATATATATATGTTATAATCAAACGGACATAAATTAAATAGCCGCCTCATTTACTATTGTAAAATGTCTCCACACTTTTTCGAAAACTGTCCTAAATCACAACCACCCGACTCGACTCTTGTTAGAGGTGGCTCAAGAAGAGCAATTTCGCACGTCCCCCCATCCCTTAAAGGGTTACGCGCCAGTGGTCTAGGTAAGCAGGAGCGTTCCCCAAATTGTGCAGGACCCTGATGAAGTCATTCCCATGCAGAAAGGCTCGCTCTGCCGCCTCCCCTAATTGGTGGACCCAAGTGGTATAATTAGAGGGAGTGCACAAAGGGATGTGGGAATACATATGTCCCCAGTGCTATAAATGTCAAAGATTCTGTCAGACTCCTTGCTTTATGTCCTGAATGAATAAGAGGACAATTTATGGGTTCAGTAAAAGAACCTTTTTGGAATTGAAAGTTTAGGAAGATGGGAAAGTCTCAGAATTGTAAATAAATCCCATTATCTTTTTGTATGTAGCAGTGATACTTAACCTGTGGCCCACACCTAGACCATTGGCCTTTCTGAGTGGCCCGGTCATGGCCTATTGCTTTAAGCAATTGAATTATTTAAAAATAAAGTACTAAAAATTTAGCAGAAAATTCTATCAATTTTGTTACTAGTTTGCTTTTTTTGATAGTAGAATGTAAACAAGAGAGGCTTGGGGATGGATGAAAGGAAATCGAAACTACCCCATAAGTACTCTAAATTTCGAAATAAAACTAGTAAGAAATTATAACCATTGATATTGAACACCCCACGCTTTTACCGCAATGACATTAATTTTCTCAATCATTTTTTTCATATATTAAGAATTGTTTTTTACTTTTTCGTTCGATTAATTAAATCTGGAAATGGGATCTGGAATGAGTCGCCAAATCTGGAAATGGGAAATCGTTAATCCTGATGATTCTGATCAGGACAATGGAACAAAATTATTAAAATATTGTATTGTCATTGCAAAATTTCGAATTAGTCTGACCTTTTAAAGCGGGTAAAAATCGAGTTCAGAGATTCTGTTACATACAGGTAAAGCTAATAAAAGCTGATAAAAAATGAGTTTGGGTATTTTGATTAACTTTGTTTTGTCCAATTTTGCTTTGATCTTATGGTGTCCCCCCCCTACCACCACCATCATCCCGATGTTGCTACAAGCGTAAAATGCCTGTCATATGTCTGTGGCCCAGCGGGGAAAAATGTTGAGCACTGGTATACAGTGATGCAATATAAGACAATGAAATAAAAAAATTATCTGCAGTTGTAAGAGGATACAACTAAGAACAAATGGAAAGAATTAAGCAAAAAGAAAATTAATGACACTGTTGAGTAACATTTTTAAAATAAGGAATTTTTTTAACAGATTAGAAAAAAGGTATAGTTTTTCGATTTTAAGTTAGTCATGGAGAGGGGGGGGGGTAATATTTGTTTTTAGCCCAACATTCGAAATATTGTTTTTGTACTCACTGTTTCATAGAAGCATATGTTTCAAAGCATAATAAGAAGTAGCTTAATACAATATTTTAAAAAAGTCTTACTGAAATTTTTCGTTTAGTATTACATTACAAATGCTTTAGAAAAAATGAGAATTAAAAAAATAAATAGTAAAAATAAAAACATTTCTCAAAAACTTTATACATTGAAAAATTAAAATGTTCATTATCAAAAATATGCATACTTTTAAAAGAAATATTTTACGTAAATGAAATACTTTCAACAGGTCAAGCGATTCTGTTGATTGTTCAGTTATACTCATCTCCAAATTTGCGCGAGATAAAAATAAATAAAAGATACGAAAGAGATTAATTTTCTGTGATTGTTGGTCAAAAAAGATTTTTTTAAATATAATAATGACAAATTGATTTTTGTTCTTTATTTTGTAACTAAGTTATTTATTATGCATAGTAATCCTAATATATCTAAACAGTTTCGTGTAGAAAACTTTGTCATGTTTATTCGTATAAACTTGTGTTTATTCAATTCCTACTATTAGTTCACTCTCTCCCAATACATATATATATCGTACAAATTTTCAATCGTTAATAAAATATTTCTATTCATCCGTTCAAGTACAAATACATTTTTTTAAACTTGTAGTGGATGACACTTGATGTTAATACAGTTTTTTTTCAATAAAAATTCATTAATTAAATTAAAAAATGAATAATTAGTAACACAAACAAAAATAATAAAAAATAATAGTCGTCCAACAGCATATGTAGAAAGTATAAAATTGTTCATTGTATCCCTGTAGCGTAATGGATAGCAAGTTTGACTTCTCATGCAAAGGTCGTGGGTTCGAATCCCACCTGGGATGTCCTAATTTTTGAGAATGTGATTTCATTTACTATCCCTTTTTATTAGAATAATTAAATGTAATTAATGTATAAATAATAACAAACAAACAAAAATAGCCCTTTAAAACATATAGCAGAAAGAAAATAAATTGTAGAAAATTATGTAAAAAATACCTAGTTGCTAAAAAGTGGAAATTTGTGGTAACACTCGGTATGGGTATATTTAAGTGACTGTATTAAAAGAAGATCCATTTTCTATTGCTCAATATTTCAATTGGCTTCGTCAGTGTACAGTAAAGTTCCCAAAGGTATTCATGATAGTTGCAGGATTTTCTAACAACGGCAAATTAAAAATCAAACAAGTCTGAAGTAAAGCCAAAATAAATTCACTCTACTATCAGCAGAATACTTTAGAACCAATTTTTAAAGAAGAAATTCCAATCTTATATGGGAAAAGACATTGATAAATTTGAGCAAATGACAAAGCTTCTAGACACCAGTCTGAGTCAACTGCCGCTTATTTAGCAAAGAAAGAATCAGGAACAGGAATAATACCAGGAGTGTGGCGAATCTTTATGGATCAACGTGCCGCTTTTTCCAAAGAAGTGTCTAATGACGTATAAACGTGTCGTCAAATAATTTCGACTTGTGATTATTGGGAAAATAATAAAAATAAATATGAATAACACAAAAACTGTATTTACAACGAAAAATACTTTTTGCGCTGTATAGTTATAAATGTTTTAATTATTCATGTAATTCAGATTAAAGTAACTTTAGTGTGACTTCTGTTGTTGCAGATACAATGACAAATAACGTATATTAGAATTGAAGGAGTTGCTTTTTGCAGAATACATGCTAAATTTGAGTCATCTGCCAAATGGTTTTTAGCAATTAATTATTTTTGCTGTGGTTCAATTTTTTTGACAAGAAGGTTTGTGATTTGATTCAAAATACCGTTTTATAGACGATGTTCTGCATACCACAATCCCAGATCATAAAACACATACTCCTTTGTCGCCTTCACTAATAATGCCATGTTTCTCGGTCCACCATATTTGAAATTCTCTGTTACGCTTACTAACTTGCACTTTTTGTTCTTTTGCTGAAATAGCCAAGTTAAATAACAGTTAGAAATCGTAAATATAACACAAATAAACTTTAAAATACAGTTGTGTCGACGAAACTGACTATGTTATGCGTAGGCAAACTTTACATCATAAGCAGTTGTAGTCTACAACGTAACTAAGGCAAGACAATAACAAACGAGTGTGCTTCCCGCCACCCCGCGAACGAACAAACGCGAGTGATCGCAATATTTTATAGTGAACTTTGAAATTTTGAAAAAATAAAATGCAAACCATTTTGATCACTGACGTGCCAAAAATATTGTGTCGCGTGCCATCAATGGCATGCGTGCCACTGGTTCGCCATCCCTTGTGTGTATACTGTTTAATTAAATACGTGTGATAAACCCTTACACACACTTCTCCAAAGGACTTTGTGCTTTCGATTTATTAAAGCGAGCCTTAGGAAAATGGCATCCCAGAGCAGTGAATCTTGGAAAACGGTTCAAGAGGAATGGAGTAAAATTTGTATCACAGTACTAAGAAAATGTTTAGTTTCATGAAAAATTCAAGCTAAAGCTACTGTCAAGAATCATCGCTATCAGATAGAAGCTAATTGTCACAAAAAATATGGTATTTATTGATAAAAATTAACTTTTAAAATCGTTACCATAAAGTATAAACGACCTTCTGTATAATGACCTGAATTTTATCAAAAAAAAAATATCTCCTTCTATGGTTTGGACTGGAATAATGGACTTTTAATAATGGTATGCGATTCAGGAATATCCACTCTGAATTTCTGGCTTCAATAACACTTCTATAATGCTTATAATTATTCTATTTTTCAGTTATTCTTTCTCCAAACTTTCCTCTGTAATGCTTTTCTTTCTTTTTTTCCTTCATTCGCTATGAACTCCATATCACACATACATCATGACCCGAATTTTCCATACCAAAATATCGTAATAAAATAGTCCCAGGGATTAGTTATGGGATTTATGGATGAGAATCCGCTTCACCTCATATTCATCAATTAATACATAGCATAATTTATCAATACGTAATACTTTACAGTTAAAAATTAAAATTTTCTTACTCAAAAATATTAACTAATAAGAATTTAAAAACATTAAAGGTGTACGATTTATATTTTTTGTAATGGAGGATATGCTTTTAATTCTATCTGCACTATTTAATAGTTAAATACACAGACAAAGTTTCATTGCAAGACAAAATCTTAGTGTAAAAATAGCTCATTCCCACTGTAGTAAAATTTATTAGACGCAATCATTTGACTTTTGTAACCAAAAGGTATTATGACCAGTAGCGCACACAGGAATTTTTTAAGGGAAGGGGGGGGGGGGCCAGGGTCGAAAGACCACCATTCTTGTATCGTGCTCCTTTTGATTTTATCGATTTTCGGGAACAGAAAGCAGTAAAAAACTAATTATTGAATAAATAATTAGCTTTAATTCACTAAATTAATCATTAATAACAAAAACTTAGTTAAATTTTATGCACTATATACTTAGAATTATAATCAATCGGAAAAAATATCAAGGGCTTTTGGGGGGAGGGGGTCCGGACCGCTAAGAAAAACAAACTTTTCAAACAAAAGAAGGAAATCAAGTGATGTAACTACATTACCAATGCAAACGATGTATATCACTAATGCAAGTAAAAAGTAAGAATACAGTCGAACCTCAATTTAACGAACCCCTATTTAACGAATTTTTCTTTTTCCCCGATTAAAATAATGGTAAAAAAATCTATTCAACGAATAATAAACCCCGAATTAACAAATTATTTCAGAAGCTGGAATTTTTTTATTTTTATTTATTAGTTTGTATTAGAAAAAATTGGATTTTTTTTTTCAAATAACATGTTCCTTTTGTCCGGAACAGAAATAGACTTTTCCTGTAAGCAGCAAATTTGAACGGGAAAGGGTAAAGAAAATTATTAGACTTTAGTGGTGCAGATAAGTCATGAGTATAACCTATCGCGTGAGTCTTGAGTAGGACAAGAAATTCCATTCTTATCTCATCCCAATCCCCGACGCAGGGGGTATTTACGATTAAAATACAAATGATGACGAATTGTCTAACTGTGCAACTGAGTTTGAGGAAATTGTTTATTTTTCAGAGCCAATGAACAGCGATTCTAATGCAGAGATTAATTATGAAACTCCTATCAAAACTGTTACATTTTCTAATGTTTTACTTCGTTTGGAAACTGTGAAAACACATCTTTCTTTTATGCGGCGGGATATATATTCTTTTCTGCATGGACTCAAAGAACAACATTTTTGAGTCAGGAATCAAAATGATTTTCAAACACACACACATGTATTAATCAAAATTTCCATTTAACTGTTGCGTAATAGTTCACTATTTGCACACATATATATATCAGCTATTTCACACGGGCCACATATATATGTTAGTTATTTCGCACAGGCTGCAATATGAGGATAAATGAGGGAGGGGGGGAATGGTTTAAAGCCAAGATGACATTGGAAATTTGAAATGTGGAAAATTGATCAAAGTATTATAACTCTTGTTTTGCTTTTTTTAATTATTATTTTTTATATTTTTTTTATTTCTGTCCCTAACACTAAATTAGAAGCATTTAAGAAACACTCTTGCACAATTTCTGCATCAGTAAACGGTTTCATGATTACCAATAATATAACAAATTTTATAGGAGATGTCTTTGTTACCTCTGTGATATTACCACTGATAAAACATATTATTCAAGAAAGCCTATTCATCACCCCTTGAAAGAGATCTTCAAGGAAAACTATCTTTGAATGAATCCTGTTTAGTGGTATTTTTTAAATACAGCACACTTTCATGACAAATCAAACAATTACTTATCCATGTTTGTTTTTCACTACAAAATAGTCTTGAAACTATATATTTTTTTCGAATATTTACCGCTTTCAAGATATGAAAGATAGTTAAAAATTAGTTCTACCCATAAAATTGTCTTTACTCCACTATTGTCTGTTATCACTAACCGTAACCGTTCCAATTAGAAAAAGAATATCAATTGGTACCCGTACGACACCGACAGTAAAAAGCAAAAGTGATGTATTCGATTCCTCAACAAAGAATTTCCTAACAAATTTTTAATACAATGTTCTTAAATAAATGAATTTCTCAGAGCAATGGGCCATGACCGGGCCACTTAAAAAGGCTCGGTGGGCCGCAAGTTGAGTATCGCTGACTTAGATGCTTATTATAGAATTTCTTCAAGGTAAGTGTAAAAAATTTGTATTTTGTTTGGACCCCGATATAACGAATAACCCCGATTTAACAAATAAAATGTTCGGTCCTAATGAATTCGTTAAATTGCGGTTCCACTGCATTTACTTCTAAGTCAATAATTATTAAGTTAGATGTGGGGTGTGGATTGAAAAAAATATGGAAAATCAAGATCAACTGAATTTTTGAACAATATTTTTGCTGAATATATACTACACTAAAATATTAATTCTTCAGTGGCATAGCTACCGATGGGCTAGCCGATGCCATGTGCCGGGGCCTCGGACCCTGACCACCAAGCAGTCCGAACTTGCCATAATTTCTCCCAAATTTAAGATATCAAATGTTGCAACATAATTATAATCATGGCAATTCAGTTGAAAGTAATTTTGAACTTGTAGGGAATTTCCCTGAATTCTTTCCGTTGTTTGTTTAGTTGCAAACTTTATTTATTGAAAAGTTTATATTATTTTTATTCATTTACTTTTTCATTTTCTCAAAGCTGTTACTTGAAAGTTTTGAGAAAAATCTTACCCTACTTATTTTTTACATTTTAAAAAACCTACACCTACACATTCTATTTTTAATAACAATATAATTCATAGTAAACTAATTTACCGTTTCAATATTTCGCAATCTTATCGTATCTGCAATAGACTGATGTAATTTTGTCACCCCTCCTCTCTCTCTCTCTCTCTGCTCTTTTGCAGAGGTTTTTTTTTCTTAAAATAATTATGATAATATTGTATTATATTTTCTTGTTTTTACATATTTTTTGTATCATTTCCTTTCTATCTCGGTGGACCATTTTGTAGTTCTAAGCCAGGGGTACTCAACCTTTTTTTTTGCTGGGCCGCATACATATGTCAGCTACTTCACGCGGGCCGCATCATGAGGATAAAGAGGGGAGGGGGTTAAAATGTGGACAATTCATCAAAATGTTTTAGCTCCTGCTTTGCTTCCTTTAATTAATATTTTTTTATACTTTTTCTTTTTATAACTAACACAGAATTAGAAGCATTTAATAAACACTTTTTTACAATTTCTGCATCAGTAAACGGGATTACCAATAATATAACAAACTTCATAAGATGTCTTTGTGTTACCCCTGTGACATTATCACTGACGAAACACTTAATTGCTGTTACAAATATTATTCAAGAAATCTTATTTATTACCTCTTGAAAGAGATCTTCGGGGAGAAGTGTCATTGAAGGATTCCTGTTTATTGGTATTTTTTTTATATATAACACTTTCGTGACAATTCGAATAATTACTTATCCATGTTTGTTTTTCACTACAAAATAGTCTGGAAACTACACTCACTTCCAAAAGTTAAGCACGGAGAGGAAAATGCTAATTTCCGGAAGCCAATCAGAATTGAAGAGGATGCATTTCGCTGCAGAGGTAGATGGAAGTATGCAAATATGTTAGGTAACAGCCAATCATGCTTTCATATCAAGAAATATGCAAAAAGGGCAGTCTTATAACAAGCCAGCTTTATGAAGGGTTACACAGAAGTTGATTGTAAGTGCTGATAGAAGGTGTTTGAAACTTTCGTACAATTTGTTTTCAAGACATACGTGTTTTTATGACTTCCAGAAAACGAATGGAAGATTCTGAGCGCTGGCGTGCTGTGGGGCGCATTGAAGCAGGACAGTCGATCACAGATGTTGCTCTTTTCTTCTTTGTTCATCATTCTGTAATTTCACGTTTATGGTAACAATTCCAAACCACGCAGACAGTTGTCCGAAGGCCCGTAGGTGGTCGCCCAAGGGTTACAACCCCCGCGGAAGATCGATATATTGCTACTGTAGCCAAGCGGAATCGCAGAGAGACCTCCACACGTGTGACATCTATGGTTACAGCGTCCATTGGCAAGGCTATATCTGCAGCTACTGTACGCCCCAAAGATTACATATGAATGGATTGTATGCCGGGTACCTCGAGTTTGTGTTCCTCTATCCGTCCAATCAAGAGGGGCATGATTAAAGTGGTGCCGGGAACATGGCAATCGGACTGTGTCTGACTGGGACAATGTCATGTTTACTGATGAGTCAAGATTTGTTCTGGAGCCAGATGACAAGCGTATAAGGATATGGCGTAAAGGAACACGCAATCAGCCCCAAAACATCACCGAACGCACGCATTCCGAGGCGGAAGCATTATGGTGTGGGCAGGGATTTCATTAGGATACCGCACCGACCTGCACATCTTTAAACGGGGTTCTGTGACCGCTGTCTGGTATCGAGGTGAAGTCCAAGAACCCATTGTGAGATTGTACGCTGCAGCTGTTGGCCCTACTTTTGTTTTAATGGACGATAAAGCACGTCCCCATAGAGCTGACATCGTCGATGACTACCTGGAGAGTAAAGGGATTGCGCGTATGGCATGGCCAGCATATTCGCCCGACCTTAATCCCATTGAAAATCTTTGGGGTGCTCTCGGCGGTGCTGTATCTTCACATTTCCCACCTCCAGCCACTGTTATTGAGCTGGAAACTGCTCTACAAGAAGAATGGCGATTGCTTAATTCTGCGGTGGTTGACCACCTAATTGAAAGCATGGTCAGAAGGTGTACACTTTGCATACAGATGAGGGGGGATCACATACCCTATTAATGTCCTTTTTTTTCATTTTTTGCTGTTTATTTTCACTTTATACATAATTCTATTTAAGTATCCAGTATGAGATTATCTGATAACTTACAAAAATTTAATATTGTTTTCATTTCTGTATATAATGATTGATTCTGTTTTATGTATAAATATATATGCTACTTTACTGCCAAATTTTGGGTCAATCAAAGCAGTATTTGTTGATTTTTTTTGTATTTTACATCTTCATGCTTAACTTTTGGAAGTGAGTGTATATATTTTCTTCGAATATTTTTCACTTGCAAGACATGAAGGATAGTTAAAAATTAAGTACTCGAACGACATCGAAAGCAAAAAGCAAAATTGATATATTTGATTTCTTGACACCAAATTTTTAATATAATGTTCTTAAATAAATGAAATTTTCAGAGCAATGGGCACTATCTGGGCCACATAGAAAGGCTCGGTGGGCCGCATGACGCCCGCAGGTTGAGTATCGCTGTTCTAATCCCTCTGGTGGGTGAGTTCGAGCTGCCCAAATAAATAGCCAGGGATTCCCCAACGACGTATTGTGGCGCAGCATTGCGTTTCTCCTTCCTTTTAACGTCAGAAGTACTCAAGAACATACGAAATATATTGCATAAATCATAAAACGTAAATTTTGGGATAAAAAAAAGAAATCTTGTGGTGCAATTAAGTGCAAACAATGCCAAGATAGAGAAGATGGTAAACAAGAATTGTAGCTTTGTATATTTAAAATATTCGTATATTTTTGCTTTCTTACTTGATAAAATCCAACCAAAATAGGGTCCTTATTTTTTTAAAGCACCAGGGTCTTTGTATATTTAGCTACGCTACTGAATCCATTAGTTATATGTAGTTTACCTACACATCATAAAATATTTAGAGACAAAATTCAGAACGTTTCTTTTCGTGAAACTTGCCTAAACTTTTAAGTGAAGTGATATTTTTAACGGAATGCTTTTAACAGCTGTGAAGCGTCTAGACAACTCATTATTGCGGCCGCAAAACAGCATTCTCCCGAGACTAAAAATAAATCTCTGTTAATTCATGTTGCATACACACTCTTACGGTAACGAATGCGTAAAGATTGTTTTTGAAATCATGCAAGCACAAATGTGTTACTGCCTTTTTAACATATTTACGATGCAAGTTCTGCATATTTACGGTAATGTTTATTGCACATATTTATGATGCTTTTAACAGTAGTTGAAGCCAATTTAAGATCTATCAAAAATATTTAAATGAATACTAGATGCAGAAAGTCTTAAAATATTTTTTTAATGTAAATTTTAGAAATTTATGCATTTAAGGGTGAAATTACTAAGGGCAATTACTTGAAAATAATTATTTAATTCTACATTTCTACTAAATTAAAAAGTAAAATATTTTGCTTCGCTTTATTATCTATTGCTTTGCATTTTTTTCTTGACATTTTTATTACATGTAATTAAAAAAAATGTGTACAATTTGTGAAAAACAATTTTTTATGCGATAAAACAATGAATTGATTAAAAAAAAAAACGCAATCTATAATTTGTTACAAAATAATGGTATTGCCTGACATTTAAATTATTTCTGGTTAAAGTATTCTTATAATAAAAAATACTGATTTAATTAGAAGTTTTTGAAATAATATATATCAACTTTTATATTCAATAAATATAACAATTCTTTTTTTTTTACATAGTTAAAAATTACAACCAACTTAAAAATTGCCTTAAACATATTACTGATTATATTCATTATAATAACAACTTTTCGTTTAAGGTTTTCCCTTTAGAAATTAATTAAGAAAGTAAATTATAAAGTAATTAAAAAATAATTATGCTTAAATTACAACCAGGTAATTCATAAATTCGAAAATATACAAGAAGTTTATCTTAAAAATACAAATTATAGTTATATGCACATATACTCATATAAATTGCAGGTATACGAATACAAATTATAGTTATGTTAAATTATATTGTGCAATCAACAAAGAAAATAAAAAGTGTCAGTATTATCCATTTTTTTTTTTTTTTTTTGCTATTGATTAAAGGTATTAATATATTTATTATAGAGAACTAAATTTTAATCGTTTTTGTAAAATTTTGTGAGTAATTATTTTCATACAGAACCCAGATATATTATGTAAAATTTATTTAAGTTGATTGAAGAGAATATATTTCATGTTGTCATTTGTTTAATTATGCATCATACACGAGCAGCCAAATAAAAATTACAAATCTGATAATATGGCTATTTTCTTTAAAAAATTTCAGAAATTCCTTTGGTGTTCCTTTTTGTTTTTTGTCTTTAATGTAATGCTTATTTTATATAAAAAACAAACAAACAATTATTACATATTATGTGAAAGCAAAGTGTTAGAATCAGCCTTACTAATTAATTGCTAGTTATAGCTATGGCAAATATTACTCTCCGACACTTTATTCAAGGGGTGGCCAACCTTTTTGGTAAGAGTGCCACTATCTGATAGTGATTTCCTTATTCATTAGCCGTGCCACACTTCCAACTTTT
>BMAV01015476.1:1229149-1290131 GCA_019973955.1 Trichonephila inaurata madagascariensis
CCCCCGCTTTGCTCAATAATATTGGCTGTTCTGTTCAACCAGAACTAAATATCAGTTTTGTTTAAATACAAGATATTTACAGCAGGCTATACTCTGCTATCAGCCTGTTACAACGAAAGCTAACCTCTTTTTTTCAAGCATTGTTAGATAATTCAATCTATTATGTTTGTTTTTCTTACAAATACTACAACCGATCTTTTAGATTCTTACTCCTAAACATATATTTTTGTTGCCAGTTTAACAGTAGTTCGTACTAGTTATTGATTTGAAAAGTGCAATTACATAAATATGAGAATAACCATGATTTTCAAAAGCCGGCGATTGAATAATTTTTGCAAGTGTCAAAATATTTGCCACAATTTTTTCAAACTACATTGGAAAAATTAAAATTTTTAACACATCTGAATTCAAATTAATATTTTTAAGAATATACATATATATTCTGATGAGGACTTTATGCAGATTATTTTTTTTATAAACACTTTTTCATATTTGCATCAAGTAAAATTCTTGTGACCTTAACAAACGCACTATTTTTATGAAACGCTTCGAAATGATTTTATGAATAACGGTTGATAATTATGAAATTATATGTAGTTATTTCAGAATTTTTAAGGGAAAACCGAAATATAATATTCTTTTCTTTCCTTCATGCCTAAAAGATTCACTTTATATGATACAGTATGTTTTTTTTTTGTTATTAAATTTATTTTTAAATTTATAATTTTAAAAAGAAATAAGTGAGGTTTTTGTATACTTCAAACTAAAAAAAATTATTAAAGGAAACTGAAAAGCAGAATGGGAAGAATGACAATATGAATTCTCAGAATGCAGGATTTTCTTTTAAGTATTGCTTTGAAGATTTCAAATGTTATCTATATTAATTCTAATATCTTTTCATGATAGGCTAATAAAATATAATGAATCTATTTTTTTCGAAGACAACCAAAACAAATAATTATTAAATGTAGTGCGGTAGTTTTAATAAAAAAGATTCCTTATATAAATTCCATTTTACATTTGGTTGAGTGTATTGATTAAAAATTTATTTAAATGATTTTTTTAATTTGTTGTATATGTATCTACTTATATCTTTTTTCTTTTCGAAATTTTTGTTTTATATATTCACAATTTTGATTAATCGCAGTTTTTAGAAAAATAAGCAATTAAATTTGGGGAGGAAAGGGTAAATTGATTATAAAACAATCTCAGATGCATACTTATTGTTTCGATTTGTTCAAAAATTCACTATATATTTCTATTCAATATATTCACATTAAACTATTGTAATTATCAGCGGATCAAAAACTTGCAATAAAAAAAATAACAAAATTAGAAATTAACACAAACATTTAATACGTTTCTAATACAGTTATGTTTTTTAATTTATATGAAGAATATTTGTTAGACAAATCTTAATACTCGTACATAAATGATTTCGTATTTGGGAAGTTAATAACACATGCGTATTGCCATTGAAGAGTATAAATATAACAACATTTATCTGTGAATGATACATAAATTAATATACACTATAAATTTTAATTGCTCCAAAAAAAACTATTTTAAAATTTTCATTTAGAACTTTCACTTCAGTAAATCAGAATAGCTTAAAATATAAGATGAATCAGCATAATTGCCTGGTATTTGTTGAACTACAGCTATCGTGCTATGAATTTATTTCTCTGTAGTAAGATAAAAGAATACCAATATCTCTTGATTCTAAGAAATGAAGAAGAGGTACCGATATCAATAACAGAATGATAAGTAATTTGACAAAATCCTTTTGACAACGTATAATTATTTAACTTTCATATAAAGATTAAAATTATTTCGGAGGTTATTTATTTCCAATTTCAAACACTTTTCCGATATTGATGTGGATTTTTAAAAAATAGTAATAGAAGGTAAAAAGAAATGGCAGAGAAAGAGAGAAAATATTAAGTTTTTAATTTTCTTTTAGATCTTAAACGTTATGTAAATAAATTCTTTTAATTTTCGATGTTAATAAGTAGGTACAACCCCCTACACCCCAAATAATTAAAATTGCATCCATTTTTATTACAATTGAATGTTAAAAACGGCTAAAGTCATTTTTTTTCATCTTTTTCTCTGATTATACTCTCTATCCCTGTTTCATTCACAATCAATTGTTCTTTACAGGTTTATAAAGCAATCAGAGCTTTTTAATCCTCATTTTATTTTAAATTTATTCACAATAACATTAATTCAGTTTTTCAAGATACTTTCTCTTTTACAATCATATTAAATGGAATTTACAAAACTTCACAAAAATTTTTTTCGTTATTGAAGAAAATGAAATTATTTCAAAAATAATGAATCAAATAAATTGGTATTTAGATTCATAAAAAATTTGGAAAGTATCACAGTACAAATATTATCTCTTTGTTGATAAATGCAAATACAATATGTGACAAATGATTTAGTTATCAATATAAAGATAAACTCACACAACAGCACAAAAAAAATGTTAAAAGTTTTTCGAATACTCCATTTGCAATAAGTGTGTCATCTTCTCATCGGATTCAAATTATAAACATAGAAGACAACACATGTAAACTTTAGAATATAGTAAACAATTCACAAATAGTTTCGAAAATAAATCAAAATATGTATCACTGTAGATAGGTTATTGTGTTACGAGATATTCATTAAAAAATTATTAAAATAATTTTTTTGAAAAATCAATCAAAATTATAGGCAGAATCACTTACCTCAAAACCAATGTCGTTTTCTTAAAAATCCAAGCATTTTTTCTTGAAATTAAACTTCATTTATAAAATCTAGAACAACATAGGATATAAAACCAATTAGAAATAATGTTTTCTAAACATTTTCAAATTATTTGGGCAAAGAATAGGACAAATTTTGTCTCATTTTTAGAATGATTTCTTTGTAAATAAAAAAAAAAAACTCGATATGTTCTTATTACAAATAACTTTTTTTAAAAAAGTAAATAAATAAATAATTGTTGAAACATATTTTTCATCGAAGTACCTTTGAATTTTTCTAATTGAGTGTAAGAGAAAATAAAAATTACAAATACACTATATATACATACTAAATTTCATTAACATCTACCCTTATGATTCGTGAGATCTAATAGCATTTTAGTTAATTCTTATGACTCATAAGTACACATGCACGAAAAATTAAAATTTTCACACTTTTCTTATTTTAGTATAACATTTTATTACATTATATAATGCACTTTTTTAAGAGAAAATATGACTTCGTATAACATGAGAAGCAATATAACAGATAATGAATGTCAACTTCTGTGAAATTAAATTACCCAAGTGTTGACAAAACTACAGTTTGACTGAAAGAAATCTTTATTTAAATAGATATTTTGATAAAAGGAAACAAAAGCAAAAATACACACCTAACTTTATTTATTTGTTCATGTTTTGTTATGCACTCTCTGAAAATTATTAGTCTCTAAAATTAATATTAAACATATCCTTAAATCATGAGAAACTCTACTCAAATTGTATCGGTATAATGTAATATTGGGAAATATATCTTGTTTTTTTTTTAAAGTTGTGAAAAACATACCTGGATAATAAGTGAGGAATAATTCTTTGAAATTACGGGAATCTTAGTAAACTTCAAAAGCTAAAAATTTTAAGATATTTATTATATAAACCCTCTGTTAGCTTTTCTAACGCTTTATTTAGTAATGCACAAATTACAAGCAGAGCTATATTTATCGTTATTATTAGGAAATCGTTATAGTATGCGTTTCTAAAATTTGTAAGTTTTAAGCGAATAAATAGGTATTAAACAATGTAAACTCTCTTTTAAAGTGTTTGTATTAAATGTTTAAAGGAAGTGTTTATATTTTAATAGGGTACTCTTTAGCAAATCTTCAGAAAATATAAGATACATATGCTATATTTAAACATTCAAGTTTATGGTCATGTCTTTCGTGTTTTTCGACGGAGTTCATTTATTTTTGCGCTCATAATTTACATTAAATATATTTTTATAGTTGAGAAATGTAGTTAATTATATAAAAATCTTTCCTAAATCTTACATTATTTTTTTGCTAAAATAATATATACATATTAGAATAATCCTTATGTATATATTATTTTTAGAATAATATATATATATTTGATTTACTTGCGCTACAATTGTTTTCTTTTAAAGTTTTCATATTTATTTCATTATAAAATTTCAGAAAATACTTTTCCATTAAATGATAACTTAACGCTACAAGGCTGTCAAAAATAATATATATAATAATTTGATTTTACTAAGATAAATATATGTTCGAAAACAAGTAATGTAAAATATCTATTACAAAAGAATGTAATTTTTTTAAAAAAAATATTCATATTTATTTCATTAGATTTTTTTCATTAAGGACTGGAAAAATCTTTTACATTAGACATTTATTATGAAATATAAATTCATCCGCAGTATTTAGCAGATAACAACAAAAACAGCTCAATTTTAATCGTATGATCGTGAGAAAATGTAAGAAGACGATTCAAATAAATCAATCGCTATCTTTTCTTAGAATATATTCAATACCATACACACTCAAGGCCAAACTATGTCTACAGTTATAAATAATATCAATGTCTCTCTAATTTTGCTACGATTTCGGAAAGATCTAAAAGATAAAGCTAAATTTATCAAAATATTAATTATATTTTTCTTTCCATCCACTGAGCGCGAGTTAATTGATATGGAAATATTTATATGTGAAGGCTTCTAGTAATTTAGAGATTATTCAAGCACGTTACTTACTAATATGTCATCTAAGGAGAAGCAGCTTTAAATATAGTTTAAGTGGAGTAATTGAAATCGATGGATTCATTTATTGTATGTCATTTTAAATCGTGTGTGCTTGATATATTAAGATTTATCATAACTAAACAATTTATAGTGCATATTTCCGTCATACTGTTAGAAGTTATTTAATATAATATAAAGTTATACAAATTCTTATGAATTTCAAGAACCTTTTTGTGGCAGTCTAATATTGTTAAGGTGACCAATCGTCCATCCTCAAAAAGTGTACACCTACTTGTCCTCCTTTTCAATATTTTAAAAATGTAATCTGTTAATTTCTATTTAAAGATGCCATTCAGAACTGTTACGCGTATGTTTAAAGAAATTAGAACACTGAATGTATATTAATATTCTGATAAATTAGAACAATGGAAAAATCAACAAGTTGAAATTGATAAAAGATGGGTAGATAAAGATTGATGTAACCATTTCAAAAATGAACACATTCCATACGAACATTTAGCTATTCTTGTTGAATTTACGTTGTGCTGCCCAGGAACTAATGTAGCAGTTGATGATTTTTGGACAAGTGAGAAATCAAAATTGAATGTTGATACATTATAGCTGCAGCACTTACCATAAAATTAAATATGAAGAATATTTCTTGCTCCGAAATTTCCGATATATAAAAAAAATTCATTCAATGGAAAAGTACTTAAGTAAATCATTAAAAGAGATCTAAGCGTAATTACTGTATTTTTGTTTAAGTAAACTTTTCGTTCTCCTTTTCATTGTAAAAAACTGGTCACCTTAATATATTTGCTCTGATTTTATCTACTATAAGAGATGACATTTTAGTGGTATGGTTTTTCAGTTTTACTAATACTATTCAACAAATAAAGAGTAATGTTAATGTAAATAATGGATTTAATTTCAAGTCCATGTACATACTATTTAAAAGAAACGCCAAAAAAAAATTTCTGTTTCAGAGGGACATTCATTCAAACAATATTTTTAAATACATTACTTTCTTAGTTTTATGATAAATCATTAATGCTTTTTTAATCAGCAGTATAAAGAGTAAAGTAATCTTATCTTGTATTAAAAATGGTCCGATAAAATTAGGATTGAAAAAAACAAATGCAAAAAAGCAAAAATATGAAAGCAAAATGCAATGCTATTTTGTAAGATCTTTTAAATGTAACTGAAACTGCATACAAAAATATTTTCCTAAATTTCTGTTTTTTCGAGGATTTAATATTAAAATAATTCACAAATTCCTTATCCAAAAAAACTGCAGTTTTCTACTCAAAAACTATACTTAAAATACAAGCAAAATATGTCATGTTACATAATGAATTTTCTTTTTATCACAGATATGAGTTGGTTCTTTCTATAACAGTCTCTACATTATTTTAGTATATTTTATGGAGACACATATGAATATCATACATGCAATCAATTTAAAGACGTCAATATATTATGCCAATATTAAGCGTTTCATTATGATTTTAGTAAATAATAACTGATATTTAATGTTTCATTTTGATATTTTTTAAACATCTGAAAATGGTATTATGAATAATTATTGTAAAAAAAATTAAATATGAATTATAAATAAAACAGATTTCTCATTTAGGTATATATCAGAATCAAATAAATACAAGAATGTTCCAAATGTCTAGTTTCTTTTTATATCACCAATACTTATTTGATTCTACTATTTAACTATCAAAATTATATGAAATATTGTAGAGAAACGTTATTAATGCTGCAGCGTACCACACATTTCCAAATAAACTCAGAAAAAAGTCCCGAATTTTCACAAGATGAATTTTGCTTAATTTTAAACGAATAAATAATAATAAAAGCAACAACTTTTATGTTTTTTTTTAAACTTTATATGCCTAAAAACCTGTTTATAAATGGTATTACGAAGGAATTTCATTTACATAGTAATGATTAATAATCCATGCATAAATTTTAAAATTGCCATTGGATGAAAGAGTATTTAATAAAAAATCACACACTATTGATACATCTCTGTGCTGTTCTAAGCGTTACATAAAAACATGTGAATATTGAAAGATTAATTTTAACTTATCAACAAATTTTGATGTTCTATATAGTATCATACGGTCATCATATCATTAGCAAATAGATAAATAAAATAAGATGAATGACACAGTCAAATATAAGACCTTTAAGCAAAAATATTACTTACATAAATTAATTTTTTGTTGGTATCCCAGAAAAAGTATTCACCATGGCAACATACACTTAACACTACTCACTTAACATCCAGAGAGACAGTTTTCTCTGACCACCCGTCTCGCAATGTCCGAGCAGATGGACAGTGTCCTTCCTCCACATCCCCTGTGATCTGTCAATCACCATTAAAAATGCTGACATTTAAAGATGGCGTCAGGGATTTTTATCCCAGCCAATGGTCCGGGCATGGAGGGATTTTATGGTCATTGGGGACCTCCTGGGTCAAAAGGGACCTCATCTCAATATATGTCACCATCAATAAGAAATGTTCAGATTTAAGACCCCTTTCAGGAATGACAGTTGAACATGAAGTGTTTACCTATTGAATTTCTGCTTTCTCAGAAAGGGAATTAAAATAACTGACCAATCCTCTAAATTGTATATCTTAGAATGTATCTGTAGAAAGCATTTTTGCATTATGCGTTTTCAATGCCTGTTGTTGAAAAACTTTACATTTTATTATTCTCTTTTAGAGAAAATAATTTACAATGATTTGAATAAATACCCTGTCAAAACTTTAAGGTATTACTTGCCATAGCTTCTGTTCTTAATTTTTCTTTACACTTCAGTGATTTCAAAATACTGAGAATGAATAAGAATTATTAAATGAATGCGATGAATCTTTTTATAGTTTAAAAAACAAGTAGTTGTACTCCAAATTTGTGGTCTTCTTGTTATGAAACTGTAAATGTATAAGGAATGCACTGATATTTTGTTTATTTTAATTTTATTTACATATTTATTTATTATGATAATTAACATTTAATAAGTTTTTGTTATTGAAAAAGTATTTTATTTGTTAATTAATTCGATGGAAATATGTACTTTACATAAAATGCTGATATTCAAAGCTTTAAGCAGTCAATATTATAAATCTAAATTTTTGTTTAAATAAAAGAGAAAAAATGGGTACAAATTGATTCTTTCTAGCTATATATTTACAACTTTTTTAGTCAATTTGTAGTATTTTGTTGTAATTAATTAGATTTTTTTTTTCAAAAAAGTAAAAGAGTGATATTATACAACCGTTTAAAATTAAAAACACTTTGAAATATAACTGGTGAAAAATAATTTTAGTACAATTTTAGAGTACGAAAAACAAAACGTCTTTTTAATTCGTTAGAAACCATCCTAGGCCGAATTTGTTATTTGTCATCTAGATAAAAAGAAGAAAAAAATTCTGCCAATATTAAATACTTCGCTACTATATAATTCACTTCGTGGCCATACAATCTTGAAATGTGAACAAATTTCCGAGTTAAAAAAGTAGAGCAATATAAGTTGCTGGTTATGCATGAATAAGTTAACATTTCTTTTTTATCTTTATCCGTATACAGCAAGAATACGTTAATTTTAGAGTAAAATATAAATAAATTTTCCATATGCTACCACGAGCATGATAAGAATAATTTTGCTTTTGCATACAGCTTATCAAATAAGAAGATGAAAAGTTAATTACAAAATTATAAAACACACAAGTGCTTCTTTCCAGACACTTGAAATTATTCAAAACACATTCTGATCTTTTCAACCGGTTATTTGGATTCAAACATGTTAAATAACATCTTTCATTAAAAATAAATTAAAAATGTCACCACATATAACACATCTGAAACTGGACATCCTTTCCTTGAAATGTCACTGCAGAGATGATTTCAACTTGAAAATGTGCAAATTCCGTTCTTTTATTTTCTGAAAAATAATATAGTATAATTATTTCAAACTATCATTTTAAAATTAGATGCATAGGAACTTAACTCAACTTTGTATATATAATCATAAATATTAAGCAAAATTTATGCAACAGGATAAAAACAAATGAGATCTATCAATGAAATTTATTTAAATTATTAGAATAATTTTAGATAAACAGATAAAATCAGTCATCTTTTGACGTAATTGTACTGATAGGAATATGGCTTGTTTTTTTTATGTTGTCTGTTTAAATTAAAATTTGAATACCAAATGAATGTCTTAGTTCTCATCTTGGAGCGGTAAGTAATTATTTTATTTCAGAAATGAAAAATATGTGGAATTTTAATCAGAAAAAAAAATCAGTGTTGTAAATTTTGTTATTTTACTTCAAAAGGGTATTATTTAGAATTAAATTAAACAAGTGAAAAAAATATTATCGATTCCAACATATTTTAGCAACTATGAACTGTTGTTTAATTTTCTCCCTATTAAGTCACATTAAAATTTATATTTATATTCAAAGTAAACGTATAGCGTGGTAAAATGTTTATAATCTCTGAATAACACTGCGCTGATGAGAGTTCTGTTTGTTGAATGGTAACAAATTAGAAAAAAAATATTAAGTATATTAAATATTTTTTTTAAAACAATATTGTTCTTTCGCCAAAATTAATCATCTGGATAATATGAAGATGAATTTCAGTACCATATCTATAATCAATAGTTGAACAATTTTAAAATTCCTTACCACGCATAAGAACGGAAAGAAAAAAGAGAGAGAGAGAATTAAAGCGTTCTGATTTTCTTTTTCTTGCTCGAAATGTAACAACAGATTGAGTAGTGGACCACTTCAAAATAGAGAAGTTCAAATACTTTGTTTATATTACCAGTCTTTTCTCTAACTGCCATTTATTTATTGAATAGCCAAAACACGCGACATAAAAAAGGAGCAATGAAACGCTCTTGCATTTTGCCAACGCCTACAGTGGACTTTGGCCTTGGACAGACATAACACGCCGTATTTCGTTCTTATCTGTGTAACGCAATGCAAAAAAAGAGGCGACTCCAAAATGAGAGAAGCGTGATATTGGAAAACAGTTTACAGTAGTCAACTTAGTTCCTTTTTGTCTGCTTCTACTATTTGCCCGAAGATCCACTGCGGAAGACAATAAAAGCGTTCGCTTGCGAATGTTTTTCATTTACGGTAATTAAAAACACCCAGAGGTCACGGGAATTTTTGCCACAGCTATATGTAGATGCTTTTGCATTTTGAGCGAAACCGTTCCTAATTCTAAAAGTTAGAAATAAACGTTTAAATTGTTCTCTGGAGACAAATAGTTTCAAAAATACTTTTAATTCTGAGTAAGACATTCTCAGTTGAGATGAATCACCCTTGAAACTGAAAATAAATTTTGTTGAGAGTCAAAAATACAGATTTACATCAATTAGGAAAAAAATTATATTTACATTTATTTTGTTTTGTGTTGGGAGTAAAGTATAAGATTCCGAAATAGCACAAAATATATGCATTCACCTTTTTATTCTACGCATTTATACGCAGTAATGAATGCAATAATAATAATATAAAAACACCTAGATAACGCTGAATCTACATTCAGTAGATCAAATATTAATTTAATATTTAAATTTTATATAAAATTAAATAGGCACAAGCCAGGTACTTCATTTCAGTCATGTGCATCAGTGGACTCCAACGGTCTGTGGATCAAATAGTACCGGACCACTCAAGGAGCATTAAATTATTTACATTTTATTTTCTGAGGTATATTTTTTCTCTTTTGCGACTTTCCACAGAAAACACTTTATCTTCCATGTTAAATCACTTTATATATTCCTTTTTTGGTGTAACTGTCTTTTATTCTGAAGGTATATATATATATATATTAAATTAAAACTATTAAATCAAAACAATCTAAAATATAAACAATCAGCTCCTCCCCCTCCCCACCCCTCATCAGGCCGCGGTAAAATTATCAAACATTGACCGGTACACGACGATAAAAAGGTTTGAGACGCACTGACGTAGATTAATGAATTATGTATTATTTTGATTTCCATTTCGGTATGTAGCGTTCGTGAGCTTTAGTTGATCATGACATCACTTGCTTTTCTTTTATATATTTTGCTCAATTTCACTACAGCGTCAACGTGACACTATTATTTTAGAAAATCAATTTAATATTTATAGTAAAACTAACTCAAAATTAATATAAATGATTTGACATGAATATTTGCCTAGACATGACTAATTTTTTAGAAATTCATAATTGTTTTTTGTTGAATTTCCGAACTCATCTCAAGCCTGTTCAATTTTTATATTGATAAAACTGATGGCTAGAAACAGTTTAATAGATGCAAATATATTAAATTATGATCAAAATAAAACATTCGGGACTTTTTGTTTAGTTGAGACGGAATACTGTGTTAAACATAGATGTCTATACAATCCTGTATTTGTATAAAACGAAATGCAATTTATGATGTGCAGAAACTATGACCTATTCTTTTGCTTAGAACAATTCATGTATATATATTTAGTTTTTACTATACATCTCCATGTTTAGGATGTTGATAGTTTGTGCACCTTATGAATCCCCTTCAGTAAAAGTAAAAACATCGTTATTAAATTTGAGAATGATCATAGCCATAAAACTTACATTATTATAGTCAGATTAAATAACAAACCAATTTAATTTCTGAAATAATTATCAATATGCAAAAATTATTTATAAATAATTATAAATTTACTATAAAATTATTTATATTATAAATTTTAAGTATAACATCTTTATTTCCATAATACATTTTTTCAATAATTTCCAATACAAAATATAACTGAAAATATCATCTCTTCGACTTACTACTTTCTTAATATTTAATTAAAAGAAATCCAGCAATAAAATAGGAATTATCTTTTTCTAATTTGTGTATTAATATAAGAAAGGGAATTTATAAAGTCACACGTGCATGAATTAACTGTAAACCCAAGGGTTCCCAGGACTCTTTTTAACAGATATCCGTGCACTCGGAAAAAAAAACATCCTTCTTCAAACCAATATAACTTAGCAATAAAACAAACCAATAATTTGAAATTTTTACTACGGGATAGTCATATATATTTGCAATATTTCTCAAAATTTCAGAGAATTAGAGAAAAATTTAAAAATTTATAAAGAAATAAAAATTGGACAATTTTTCAAAAATATGAAAATTAGTATTTTAAACCACGCAGGATTCGTGAAGTACAAAACTGATCAAAATATTCAAAATTAATTTTACTTGGTATAAAAATGTTCACTTTTGAAGTTATACTAACTTCGAAGAAATTTAGAGGGAAAAAAAATATTTTTTAAATACAATTATAACGAAAATTTTATAAAATTTTAAGAAAAAAATAAATTTAAAAATTCTATTAATTTTTTTTTTTTTTTTGAAAATTGATGTATAAGTTGTGAAGAGCCTTATTTTGAACACGTGTATAAAATTTCAAATTGATATCATGTATAGTTTCTGAGAAATCCTGCATGGAAGCTAAAATTTTTTGTCTTGCGAAAAATGAAGTTAAGATAAGAAAGAGATAAACATAATTTTTTCAAAAAATTGAAAAATTTGCAATTTAAAAGTCCTGTGAGCCCGTAGATGAATTGAAACTCTCTAATTAACTTAAAATCTGATACTGATTTTAATTATTATTGTACTTGAAATACATCCTCAACTTATAAAAGTAAGGGATTATTTCTTAAGCATTATTGAAAATTTTAAGAAAAGTATCAAATAACTTGTATATTCTTGCTTTTAATGTACTTCTCAAAAAATTTTCTCCCCATGTAGAAATTTGATCACAATTTTTCAGCAAGCAAGTGTTTGATTTCATAACAGTGATAAATTTTGAATAAAAAAGACAGAAGTAGGAAATGGTGATAAGAGCAATCTGTTGCCCATTATATAAAATAAAATCGAGTTAATTCTTTAAGTTGGAAAAATTTCATGCTTTCAAAAATTGTCATTTATCGAGAATCAGAATAACATGGTTATCTACTTTTGATTTTTCATATTAGTGCATTCTAAATGCAGTCATTTTTGTCAATTGGTATAATTTAATTATACCCAAAATATGTTAAGGGGAGTAGGAAATCTCTCTACCGACAATGTTAAATTGGCTGTTTTCAATGCACCTCTTCTCAAAATCTGTACAAAGTACATCTTTCTTTTTATACTGAAAGGAACTTTAAGCTAACTTTGAATTTTTTCATAATGTATAAAATATTTTATCAAACATACTGAAATTTGACCCATTTTTCACATAAAAAATTTTGTAAAAAATAAAATTTTGAGTTTTTTACAAAAAGCTCATTTTATAGTATATATTAACCATCATTATAAATATATCATAAAAAATTTACACACCTGTGAACAGTAGTTTCTCAGAAAAGATACATTTTCAGATAAATTGATTTGAATGTATACTGTGAGACTTCTCTAATCGAATAAATAAAAAAATAAAAGCTTCAGTTTACAACAAAAGATACATGTTTGGGTTTATATCAGACGTTCACAACTTTTAAAGAAAAACGAAGTACTTTGTTTACATTTTTCACCATTGAAATGGACGTGACCCAGTTTCAACGATTATTTAAAAAATAGATTTTAAGGGCTTCTAATTACCCTAGAAGTTTAAGTAATGTATTTTTAGAAAGGTTAAAATCCATACAATTTAAAAATGTAAAAATTTCAAATTGTCAAAAAAATAAGATTTGAGCTCTCCATCACATCAAAATCTTAGAAACATTAAAGCTTGTATAAAAACTCATTTCAAGTGCCTTCCTTGAGATAAAAGGGGAAAAAATGTAGTTATGAATATAAAATAAAAAAAAAGAGAGAAAATCAGTATGAGCTGCTGAAACAAGGATCAGTGAAGCATAATTCCTTTTGAGAATGGGAAATTTAATACGCGCATTTTTCTTTAATGCACATATCTCGCTATTTTTGACACTGATCGACAGAATTCTGTGCGCTTGAAAACCATCGCACATCCTCGAATGTTCGCAGCTCGTAAACTTAGCTTCGGATCCTTTCAAAAAATACTTTCACCTTTTTATTGTTATTTCATCCATCTTTATGCGGTTGATAGTTATCTTGCGTTAAAAATAGGAGAGACTAGACAAACACAGTTGAATGATTCACTTGTTACAGATAGTTTTAGCGTCGAGAACTTCTTTTGATGCTTGGTCAACTTATCAGAATATCGCTTATATTAAAAATCATTTTGAGTTATTAACATTGCCGAGTCGAGTGCGTTTTTAATGTACCGAATCAGGATTCGAAACGCGTATCTTATTTAAATTCATGTTCTCCTGGTGTTCCGCGGTTGTTTATTATTCTGTTATGTTTTATCTGAATTCAATATGAGACACAGCATAGATAAAAAGTTCTATCTATAAGTTACAACTTTATGTAAAGAATTTTGAATCCTTCGAATTATCTCCTTTCTTTACTAATGTATTTTAAACTGTTCATTTTTCTTCGTAATTATCTGTGCATGATAAAATTATGAAACACATTTGAATAATAATAAAAAAAATAACAGTGATATACACTTTTGAATTACTTTTTTTACAGTTCATCCGAGTTTAATATGAACCTTTTTTTAAAAATATATTTCCAAGGGGGCTGTGGAGTGGTATTTACCATTGCAGGCCTAGTACATTCCCCCGGGAGCTGATATTACTTTTTAAGGCGGAACTCTATAGGTGGAATACCAATTGCTTCGATGTAATTTTGATGTCCAGTTTCCTCCCCAGAGGAAGGCATCTGAGCTCTGACGTTGCGAAATGGTACTAGGGATTTAATTTTGCCGAGAGCACCCAAGCTAAACAAGCACTCTAGGGATCTTTAACATGTCGCATAATCATATACAAGGCCAGCGGCCACCCAACCGGCTACATAAATGAACATGCTTGGTTGCATAAAGGTAAACAGTTCATCACCGACAGTGGCGTAATAGAGAACATTTGGACCCCCCCTGCAAAGTCAAGTTTTGTCCCCCCCGCGGTGCGGGGGTGTACGTTACACCACTGATCACTGAGATATAAGTTATTGTATGTGATTATAAGAGCACTTAAAACAATAACTGTTCCCTGGATTCTAGGGGGCCCAAAGTCTGACTGACGCCAAGTACATCCCCTTTGTAAGATCCGGCTTGGGGTACAAAATCTGACTTTACAGGGGGCGGCTAATATTCTCCGTTACGCCACTGCTAAGAATGGCTCTAAAATGATCACTTTAAGGAGCTTGAAAAACTCTGTTTTAAAGATTTAAAATGTCCCAAAAATTGCATCTAAATAATATTAATAGTAAAAAATTGCTGGCCTTTATGTTAAATTCATCTGAACTTTAAATCAGATCACAGCATTCGCATAAACAAGCGGTTGATCTGTAGAGGGAAATATAATTACGAATTTTTTTTCTTATGCAATAATGTTTATAGTAAAATATTTTTTTAAAAAAATGCATTGAAAAATACAGAAAATGACTTAAAATTATACATGTATTTCTTTAGTCTAAGAAGCTTACTGTAAAATCCGGCGTATAACGCGCACCCTCTTTTTTACAAAGAAACCGGAAATGTACGTATTCAAAGCTCTTACGTTTTAAAGTCAATTATTCGAGATAATATCCTAGGCTTTTGAAAAAACAATATACTTCTAGAAATACAACCCTTTAAGTTCATAAGAAATGTCATTTCTTTTAAATAAATAGTATTTCAATATATATAGAAGTCTAGTTTTCTTTTACGCTCAACTTTATTTTCATTTTTAAAGCTCTCATTTTTATACCCGGCGTATAACGCGCACCCGTAAATTTCGATCTTATTTTTTGAGTTAAAAGTGCACATTATACGCCGGATTTTACGGTAGTTAAAAATTTAATCAAATCAAGAATAGTTAGCTTTCAAATAGCGGAAATAATAGAAACTGGTAGACACTTTTAAAAAATAATAACCATTTGAAAATAATAACCATATCCTCTGTTCCAAATGATAATCAAAAGCGATTGGCATTGAATATTGCTATATGTAATAACAATATTCATAAATAAATTATAATTTTACAGCTAAAATTACAAGTTTAAATACATTTGTGTAATTTGAACAAATCATTTGTACAACAGAAATTTTTTGTCTTTTTGTTGTTTTATTATTTTGAAAAATTTCTCTTAATTTAATAATTTAATTCGTCTTTATTTTTATTTTTAATTCTTTCTCAATTCTGAACTCTTTTCCTTATTTCTCAGTAATTTGTTCACGAACAAAAGCAAAAGAATACAAACAAATACGGAAATGAAGCAAAAGCATTAAAAGTTTGCTTGCATAACCATGCCTTGTTACAGAACGGGTTCATTTTAAATTGACTTACAATAAACCCTCTATAAAAATAATAATCAATTACATAAAGTGAATGTAATGTAAAAACTAATTGCATAACTGAGAACAAAGAAAGTAAAAATGTGGAATATATATTTGCAGACAATGTTACTCAGCTATCTGTGCAATTTTTGATTCAATAAAGATTAAAATACGTGAGACAATGTTATTTTTATTTAAATGAGAAAAAATTTCAAAAGATAATCTTTTTTTTAATAGTTAAGGAAAACGTAATTTAAAATTTGAGTCTTTTTTTTTTGAAAGTCGTCCTCATTAATGCAAGCAGATGAGTCTTGAATTAATTGTTTTATGGAAATGTTTTATAAACGATACTGCTTGTTTCGGATGTTGAATATTCTAACTTAAAAAAATTCAAAGAACAATAATTAATATTATAATTATCTCGAAAATTTTGGTATTACTGAGGCATTATTTATATTAAAAGATTGTACCATGAACATTGCATAATAGATTTAAAAAAATGCTCAGTAATTAGATTTGATTGCTTAAACTTGTTTTAGCAACAAAATATCTTAAAGTTATAAAAGGGTTTTTGTAAAAACATCAGGTAGATTATTGTTATTATTTTAAATTACTAAAACGATTCAAGAATGCTGGACTTTTGGCTTTTGAAGGGAACTAAAGCCTTAAAAAAACTAAACTTTTTTATTGTTGTTAAATAGAAATGTTAAATTTTATTAATGTTAAGTACATGTATCATTCTGATAATATAAAGCATATGCTTCAGAATTTAATTTTAAAATTAAATAAATTTTTTTAATATCAATTTGTTCCCCCTATTATTTCAGTACGCCATAATGCTTTTTTTTCTCTGTTATATTAATATACAAAAAATTTCATACGTCAGTGTTGCAACTTTAAATCAATGGTATTTCAATGGGTTGTTTTTAAAAAATAATTTGTACATTAAAAATGTTTTTTATTTGAGAAATGATATTTTTTTGTACTTCGAACATTTTTAGACCTAAATCCGAAATAACATATCTAAGAAGCCCCTTTTAGTGAACCCATTTAATAGATTTTAATAAACTGAAAAATATTAAAAGAATGAAAAAAAAAGCATTTTGTTTTATGTAAAAAAATAAACAGTCAAAGTTAGGAATTTTTTAGAATGAAGTACTTATTATTCCATATGAAGAACTTCTTACGATTTTAAAATTATTTCGTTTTATTCAGAGATCTTACTTTTTGAAAAATTACATTTTATCTCATGATCACAAATATTGTTTCTTCGAAATCTCTTTTCCCGCTTATGTTTGAAATTTATCTACAGAAAAACTTTGAGTCATTTATTTTTTCCGTAATTGCGCGTAATTTTTTTTTATTTTAACAAAATGTGCGTTGGAGCTAATTTTTTTAAAAAGTACCTTATCTTTTTCTCGCGGATTGTACGATTACAGTTAATAAATTGTGCATAACAAAAAAGAATTTTTTTTAAAAAATATTTTGTGTGCCTTTTATTTAAAAGCTCTCTCATGGAAGAATAAGATGATTCTTAGATATTGGGGTAAATGCAAAGGGAAAAAATGCTTTTAAGATAAAAACTCGAGTAATAAATTTATGACTGAAAAAAATAAGAGAAGAGCGAAAAAAACTGTGGAAGCAGATAGCAAGAGATAGCAATGACTGCTGTGATGATAGAAGACGATTTGATTATGTATGAGTTTTGGCTTTTCACTGTTATATTTGATCAGTGATGTAACTTATGTGTTTTTATGCACTGTGTATCGATCGAAAATCTAGATACTTGGATATCAAAGTAAAAAAAAAACAGGAAAAGAAATATTTACAGAAGATTTTTGCGATCTAGATACTGAATAAGTTAGTGCTTTATTCATTTGGATAGATCACAGGTGTGACATGTTTTTGTTTATGTACCATGCTGAAATCTGAGTTCTCGGTCAGGTTTGTGTTGCTTTCCGCTAAAAAGCTTAATTTATGTGTCATTTTTAATCTAAACTAAAAATTCTTTTGTTTCAGTAAAATGAAGAAAACTGCGATTGAGAGTAGATCAGAGGTACTCAACCTTTTTTTCTGCTGGGCCGCATACATATGTCAGCTATTTCACTCGGGCCGCAAACATATGTTAGTTATTTCACGCGGGCCGCAACATGAGGATAAATGGAGGAGGGGGGAGAGAAATACTTTTAGACCAAGATAATATTGGAAATTTAAAATGTGGAAATTGATCAAAATATTATGACTCTTTTTTTTTTTTGATTTTTTAATTTTTATTTTTTTATATTTTTTATTTTTGTCAGTAACACTAAATTAGAAGCATTTAAGAAACACTTCTCCACAATTTCTGCATATCAGTAAACGGTTTCATACGATTACCAATAATATAACAAACTTCATAGGATGTCTTTGTTACCGCTGGGATATTACCACTGACATAACACTTTGTTGTTGTTGCAAAAATTGTTCAAGAAAGCCTATTTATCACCGCTTGAAAGAGATCTTCGAGGAAAAAAGTCACTGAATGATTCCTGTTTACTGGTATTTTTCAAATATAGCACTTTCGTAGCAAATCAAACAATTACTGATTCATGTTTGTTTTTCACTACAAAATAGTCAATCTTCCAATAGTCTTGAAACGATTTATTTATTTTTTTTCGAATACTTTTCGCTTTCAAGATATGAAAGATAGCTAAAAATTAGTTACACCGATAAAATGGTCGCTACTCCACTGTTGTCCGTTATCACTAACCGTAAACTTTCCAAATAGAAAAAGAATGTCAATTTCTACCCGTAAGACAGCTAAAGCAAAATTGATGTATTTGATTTCTTGACAAAGAATTTCCCACCCAATTTTTAATACAATGTTCTTCAATAAGTAAATTTCTCACAGCATAGACGATGACCGGGCTCGGTGGGCCACATGTTGAGTATCATTGGAGTAGATTGTATGGACTAATTTTGATTGTATGGACTATTCTTTCTGAGAATATGCTAAAATAATTATTAATTTTATGTTATTTTGTTTCCATTTACTATTTTTTTTTTTTTACATATTTGCTATACTGATGGCAGTAAAATTGATGGAAGAGTTGGTTTCGCATTTGTTGTGTTCAGGAGTGGTTTTGAATCCGAGAACTTTCAATTTAGAATTTGTGATGAATGCACAGTTTTTGTAGCTGAACTTTTATGTTTAAACTTCGCCGTTAAATGGATCACTGAACAAAATAGTGTCATCTCAGAATATCTCATCTGTACTGACTCTCTTTCCTCCTTGGATTCTCTTAAATGTATTTCTTCACCTAACTACATAATCGTCGAGATCCAAAAGCAACTTAAAATCCCAATAGATAAAAACATCTCAATAGATTTTGCATTTGTTCGCGGACACACGGGCGTTCTTGGGAATGAGCGAGCCGATTGGCTTGCAAAGGCGCTGCAACCAAGCGGTAAATTGACATTGACGTTAATATTCCTAAACCGTTTTACAAGAAGATCACGAAAGAAAGAATGGTGAAGTCTTGGAACCAAGAATATCTCATTTCTAATAAAAGGAGCATAACAAAGAAATTTTTTCCAACCATTAATAAGAGACTGTCATGTCATCATTTTTACACTAACTACAAAATAAGCCAATTTCTCACTGGTCATGGTAATTTCAAAAGCTACTTGAACAAATTTAATTTAGTTCCTTCATCTTCCTGTGACTGTAATATTGGGGGCGAGGAAAATGTAGAACATGTAATCCTTCTGTGTTCCAAGAATGTCAGAGAGAAAAAGATTATAAGACTCGCTTTCAAGAGACTTAACATTAATTGTGTGTGGCCACCGAATTTTCACCAATTTCTTTCCACCAGAAGTACTTTTAAAAATTTTTGTGAATTTGTTGTAAATATTTGTAATTCTTCTTAACCTCAATTTTTTCTTTTTAATTTTTTATTTCCCTTGAATGTGTGTGTTTAATATTTACTTCTGTAAGCCCCGTGTGATTATTTGTGGTGCACGGGGATTTTATAATTGTTTTCAATAAAAATAATAATAATAATAATAATAAAGTTCGATATGAAATCAGACGTATTTACGTATTTTCGGCTCTTAAAACTCGAGAGGGATTTCGATAGCTATTTCATACGGCATATTCGTTACACAATTGATCTTTTTTTCAATTTTCTGTAACAAAGTAAACAAAACTTATCGACAAAAACAATATTGTTTGAAAAAACATATTTCTAATCTTGTCGTGATTTGTATAATAAAGTAAAAATACCAAAATCGAATGCATTTGCTTTCTAAAGCTGAATTTGTCAAAAAGGAAAGAAATAATTACTGAAGTCCTGGTTAGAATCGAAATGTCGTGATAAATCTAAATACAGCGTATTGATTTCAATGTTATGTAAGTTATCGAAAATATTCGAATTGTTTCTTTATTTTTTAAAAAAAAAACATCTAGTATTTAAATTATTATAAATGCTTACATTTATAAAAATCTTTTATGAGAAACATCTGAAGAAACTGAATTTACTCGTATTTCGTTGTAATTTTGTCAATTAATTCAAGACCAGATAATGTCTAAAATCTTATTTTGTCTTCTAGAATTTTTAAGAACCAATGTTTCATTTTTTAAAATTAAATCACAATTCTAGAGAGCACTGTAGCTATTTTGTGAAAAATAATAGATCGAATATTTATAAAAATGTTGATTATATATTGCAGTGGCGCAACAGCCCATGAGGGCCAAGGCCTACTGTACCTTCTCAGCATACATGACCTTAGACGATGGGGTGCAGATGCTTTGGTCAAGTGGTCAGTCTGACGCGAAACCCTCAGTGTTATATAGGAAAAAAAACACGGAAACATATCAGATGTTTGAATTGACCTAAAATGTTTTAATTTCAAAACTACTGCAAATAAATTAAATAACGATTTAGAAAGAGTGTAATTTATATATTTTCAAGTTTATGAAAAAATGGAAAGTAAAAATCCTGAAATTATAGTTCTCCCCCATTTTATTTAATATCAACAACAACAACAAAATTATACAAAATAACAAACTCGTGGTATAAATTATTATTATTATTATTCATTATCAGTATATTCAACTATCAGAAACTAAAAAAAAAATATACTCCTGGTAAAAAAAAATAGAACATTTCGTGGGAATACGATCATCAACACAGAGATACATTGTTTGATGCACGCAATTCCTTCTGTAGTAGTTGAGAAGAAATGAATAAAAGAAAAGTTCTCCCTCCCCCCCTTCCTGATTTGTATTTTCCAAAACTCACAGAAACTTCAAAAAATCTGTCAAATGACATACAGCACCAATGCACTCTGTTTCCTCCATCCAAAAAAAAAATGAACTTTTGGCGATAGTTCAAGGCTGGCGAGTTATGCTCGAACCGAAAGTTTGACGTGTCCCATAAATTCAAACATGGCAACAAAGCTCTTTGTGATGTCATATGTGAGTTGCGCAAAAAAGTTACTATTGGCTCAAGTGATGCCTGTAAACTAGACTCGGAACAAAAATTTGGAATTCTCGATTCCATTTTTCTTTTATTCATAAAGAAGAAAAAAAAAAAGGAAAACACAGACCGTGGATTTGGGTTCTTTAAGCCACTCTGACGTACTCTTTTCACTTCACATTTTTTTTCTTCTTCAGAAATCGTCTGAACAAGTACTAAATTAAGCAAAACGGGATCCGAAAAACGTTAGCAGGTGTACCGAAAGTGGGCAGACTAAAAAAAGAATACTTTGTTTTCGAGAATAATTTATGACTCTGCTGTGTGAGCGGAAACAAGAACTTGGGATTACCTCAGTGCAAGAAGCTCTGGGAACCACACAAAACTTCCAAAACACTCGTTTGCAAATAAATGAATAGGCGTGATTTCGAAACTTTTGGCTGCTTCTCTGTGCTCACCTTCCTGTTACATTTCCTCGTTCTCTGTATTCTTATCCGTTTTGTATATTTTTTTGTTATCGAAGTATTTTGAATTTCTAGAGTGTGGGACATATGTGTGGTCCTGACATCCTGGTATTTGAACGTCGTTGTTGTGAAAGATTTCAACGCATTCTTGCGTGCTACTTTAAAAAAAAAAACCTGTTCGTTTTACGTATTATATCTTATTCTTTTCTTGGTGTAAAATTCAGATATATTCAATTACTAGATTTTCGAAAATTCATGGGAGAAATGGAATGTTAAAATCTACGAAAATATACTTTTTTCCTCTCTCTGAAAAAATAGTTATATATATATATATATATAAACCATTTCACCTTACAGATTATCTTAAAAATATCTTTGATTTCAAACTTTATATTTTATAAATATTCGAAATTTTATTTACTTTCCTGCTTGTTGACCTAGCAATGAGTAAAGATATCTTCTCAATAGTAAAGAAATTACGTTTTAAAAATATATATATATATCTGCATAGTAATATTTTAGAATTTAAAGGTAGCATAAAACGATATTTAAGTTACTTCAGTATAAATAATTAAATTAGATGTTTAAAATAAAGTTATTCAAGTTACTTACAAAACCCGAATAACTTAAATGTTGTATGGCAATATTAAATTATTGTTGTTTTATAATAAAATCAACTCAGATGCATTGTCAAAAACAAAAAATATCTTCAAGTAATTTTTATAGTACTAAAATAATTTAAATACCATAAATTAATATTTAAAAAGTATGCATATATCATCATTTATAAGAGACTAGTATTTTTCAAGTATTTTCAAGATAAAAAAGATAGATAAGCATTTGTAAAATTGTAAGAAATCCTAATACTTACTGCATTTAATTATGAGTTTGAACTATTAATATTTAGTTTCTTATAAATGGAATACCAAGTATGCAACAATTATATCAAAATTCATTGTCAAAGAGCAACAAACCTGAACAAATTCACTTCTCCACTCTAATTTTTTCACTTCATTACTCTTACTTTTTTGTAAACATATAAAGGTTTGCTTATTAATTTATCGAAATACTTTTATCGCATATCTTGGTATTTCATGCATTTTAAAGATGTAAACACTATAAGAGATTTACTAACTTTTATAAATATGCATTTCTTTTTAAAAAATTGTATAATTTTTAAGAACTGAATTAAAGTATACGAAAATTCCAAACTTTAAATCCTTATTGAAAGAAGAAAAAAAAAATTCTTCTCTACTTAGATTCTTAGTTCCATGATTTGTATTCCCTCTTTTGTTGCAGAAGGGTGAAAATCAGAATTCTCCTCTATAAAACACAAAAGAATAAACTAACATCGAAGTATGAACTAATGTAAAACTGAGAAAAAAGCGAAATATACTTAAAAGTATGAAAATGTAATTTCTAAGAAATTATCCTTCCATTTTTGTAAAAACTCAAATCCGAGAAAATTACATTTACTTAATTATTACTCTCGTAATATGGTATTATAATTTGTTCATATTATCATAATTTGATTTTATAATTTGAAGTTATCAATTACGTAATGTAAATTTATTTAAATTTGAAAAGTATATAGGCTCATATTTTAGTCTTATCTGTTATTTTAGAGGGTTTAAACTATTAGTTTTTATTATACATTTTTCAACCTCTCATGAAAACATTTTATACTAAATAGGACTTGTATGTCTCTCTTTGTACATTTTTACATTTATACTTGTTCTTTTAATATATTTATTTGTGTATTTCAATATATTTTCGCACCTGACATTTTTTTTTTTTTTTATTATTGTTGTTCAGTTGGGAGTTTATTGAGTTGAGTTGATTTAAATTTTATAATGCACAAATTAATACTCTTATATATATTTTTTTTCTAGTTTTCTGTCAAGTTTTTAAGTTTATTTCTTTATATATATATATTTTATTAATGATTTTCGCCATTTTTCTCATCTTTAAACTGTGAGATTGTAGTCCATTATAGATTGTTAAAAAGCTGTAAATTTTATTGCTTTATAAACCGTCAAATCAACTAAATTTCCTGAATGTTAAAATCATGGAACTTTAACAATGCTTCTCTTGTATTAAGACTTGTAGTTCAACTTTTTGTTAAAAAGCAACTAACGTAATATTTTTAATTGTATTTTAAAAATATATTTTCAAATAGTTATAAAGCGGGTTTTTTTTTTTTTTTTAACTGAAGAAAAAGCTTTTGAATTCATAAAATCTGTGTGTACTTCAAGATCTTTTAAGAATTTGAATTAAAGAATTATTAAAAAGATAATTATATTGTGAAAAATATGGAATAATTATCGGTATATACCCATGTATAACACTTAATGTATAGCACTTACTATTCTATGTCTTTACTACTGAATTGAAAAATGTAGGGCAATATATATATATATATATATATATATTACATAAATTACAATCTACACATAAACTATCACAAACTGGATAATTTTTCTCCTTTACTCAACCAAAGAATTCAGAAAGAAAGTTGATTTTTAATTGTTTAATTGTTAATTTTGATGACTATTCACTAAAATGCGCATATTTTCAATAATTATATCGTTATTTTTTCAAAAATTTTCTAATAGTTCTACTTGTAAATGTGTAGCAATTTTAGAATTACGTTTTGTATATCAGGTAACAGGTTGAATAGTTAAAACTAACTTAAACGTTTACCTCTTTTTAATATAAAACTGTTCTTGATATACCTCGTATTTATTTATTTTAAATTTTAAGCAATTATCCCGATCAAATTTACGAAATATTTCTTTCACTTTCTTTACGATTGAACTTTATGTTTTTTGTAACGTATTTAGGTTCGAAGGTTTAAGAGGTTACATTTACGTTTGAAAGCAGAATTTAAAAATATGTAACATAAAATGGTGAAACTTAGTTTATGGTTGTGTGTAAAAATCAGTTTCCCTGTTGTAATTTTATTCTAGCATTCCTTTTTGTGTTTCCTTGGACATTTGTGTTAATTTATTATTTATACCTTTATTTCATCTGTAAAAGGTCATAAATTAAAAAGGAGATATTTCTTTAAAAGAATTGTAAGCCGAATATTTTGAGTTAGACACGTTTTAGTTCTTTAATTTATCATAAAAACCTAAATAGAAACGAATTATAAAATTTTATACTTTCTCTTCTAAATTCCTCTTTACAAACGCCATTTACAGTTAAAAAAATTTCTGGTTTTTTCGTAACTGTATTTTAAAAAGTACCTTTTTTAAGTTTGTTAAGTGCAAAAGTTTTACTTTTGTGTTATTCTCATTGTTGCTTCTCTCAATTATGTCCTTTTTCCCCGTCAAAAAGTGCAGATGGGAAAATGTTCGCTTTTTGAATGCACCCGAATTTGTCTATGAAAGAAAACGCTATTGTTTTTCTCAACATAATTTTATTTTATTTTTGGTTAAAAAAGAGCAATTAATATCAATTATTTATCAGCTTTAATTGTATTTTTAGCAATTTATTTTTTTAATACTCTGCATATATGATATACATGTAAGATTCTTCTAAAGAATGAAATTTCTTTCTTTTAAATCCCATATGCTTATTTATTACATCCATTACAATGAAAGTACGAGACAAGTTATTTGGAAAAGCTAAAATTTCAATGTTTTAAAAATCTGATTTTTTTTTCTGTTTCATTTTTCATCTTTTTTTTTTTTTAAAATTTTATTCCGAAAAAAAACCAAAAAAAAAAGGAAGAAAAAAAAATTATTTTTTTTTTCACGGAAGATTTTTTTTTCAAATTTAAATTTATATATCTCAAAAAATATTCGAGGTAATTGTCAAGTAGAGTACATGTTCTTCACATGTATTAAAGTATTTTGATTTGAGACATTTTAAAGCTGTTTGAAGTACCAATGTTTCAGTGTTTATTAACCACTTAACTGTTTCTTTTTTCTGTCATATTATGTAAAAAAATAAGCATATTTTTATAAACACACATTTTTAAGAAGAAATCAATTATATAAACTCAAATTAGCAGTCAGAAATAGTATAAATATTGAATTTAAAGAATTATGCTAATTTTTATTTTCATTGAAAAAACTTATTTTTACTTAAAGTTGGCTATTTTCCAAAGAAATAAGCGAACTCAAAAGAATACTTTACCAAAATGTATATTAGATTTTAAAAGATACTATTGTACTTTTATACAGTTAATTATTCTCTTAAAACTCTGTTTTTGCGTGGGAAATTTTAAAACAGTGAGACAAGCATACCCCAACATCGCAACCGGGACAAAAAAATCGTGTTTCTTTTTCATCCGTTTTCCAAAATCGTTTCTTTTCGAACAACACACAAAACATTGCCTCGTTGGTCTCAATTTTCTGTTAGTGGGAGGAATCACTTCTAAAAAGTTTTTTTTTTTCTGTCAATCGTAAGGGACTGGTTCAAAATTCCTGGTCGTCCTTTTTTCTCATTTACCGTCTGTCTTTCAATAAGGCGATCTATAATATTAAGCCTGAAATTCAAATGAGATTATTTTCCTCCCAGTTTCTGATGTAAAACGAAAGCATTTCACAGTGATGCATCTAAAAGTTGGAAGAATTTCTTTTTGTATTTTTTCTTGTCTCTTTTTTTGTTTGTTCTTGGGTAATTTGTGAGATGCTGATCCATTTTATATACACCACAAAAGAAGTCCTATAACAAACTTTCATTATTTATAGAACCATTTGCAGAAATTTTAGACTCACTACCTGAGTCAATATTGGAATTATTTTCTGTTATGAGCCTTTCAAAATTACTCATTTTTCTTCTATTTTATGCTCCAAATTTAAATGAAATGATGTTCGTAGTTTGCGGTTTACCTATCTAGCAAAAACAGAATTCCTGCCTCATCTGGCCTAAAAGAATGCAGTAAAACATAACCTTGAAACCAGCTTAGACATTTTTTTGTAATCCTAACATTATTCGACTATTAAAGATATCTGCTAGAAACATTGCACATTAAAGGAACAAAAAAATACGGGCAAATCAGAGAAAAAGAGTAGAGAAGAAAGAAGTAAAAAAAAAGTGTTGCCCGAGCGCCCCCACTCGGGCAAAACAGGGAAGTGGCATTTCAAGTGCCCGAGCAGGGAAGTGGTTAACATAGCACTGTAAAGCAGGCAGGGCTATATGTGACGGATCTTGCAATTTTGAACCACGGTCTAATGACGAGGACGACAACTCCGCTGTCACCCCCTACTTCAAACTACCAGACCAACCGGAGGATTTTAAGTCACGAAAGATTCAACGTGCATCAGTTCCTCTATAGTGCGGGCATTCATTAAAATTACGAGAAAAAATGTTTTTTTTTAATTGTTTAATATTTCTTTGTGTGTTTTTCTTAAAAAACATGACAACCAAATTATTTAAGGGATTACATACGTATACTCTCCAAAATTAAAAAATTGTGAATTTTTTCTGGGTAATTTCTTAAATTATACCAAATTTTACCAATTTTTTTAAAGGAATTATTTCAGTATTTAGAAATTGATTTGGAGAATTTAATAATGTTGCATATATAATTTAGATCATATTTTTTCTTTTAGTAAAATGTTTTCAAAGAAAAAGAGAAAATTTATATCCCACAGTTTCCCGCCTCCCCCTAGGTTTAAAATAATGTCGTAGCTTGTTTCTTAATACACATAGAATGAAGCATTTTCTAAAGAATCATAATACTGGGAATTTTCCGTAAGTGTTCGTGAGAGGTTGTGTGTCATGCTTCCACGTCTCAGGTTCGGGGTTCAAACTCTGGGATGGGCAAGGTCGACTCAGCCTTTCTTCCCTTTAGTGGGTCAATAAATGAGCACCAAGCGTGCTTGGGAACTAAACAATGGAGATTTCGCGTCACCTGACTGGAACATCCTCTCATGCACCTCAGTTTCCAAGGTCAAGAAAACTAAGATGGGCCCAGTAGGCCTTAGTCCTATGTGGGATGTTGCAACTCTGAGTTAAGTGAATTATTGTGTAGCTAAAAGTTACCTAGTTCAAATAATAAAAAATTATTAAGTAATGAAAATGAAAAGAATTTATTCTTACAAAAATTAGAATTCTTTCGAGACTTGATAGCTAAAAAACCCTATGTATGACTAGAAGATTAATAGATAAATTAGCGGTTCTAATAATTTATAAAACTCTTTCTCACACGTACAGTCTGTAAGTAATACTTGATACTATTTTAATAAAAAACAACTTTATCCTCACACCAACGGACAACCGATATAAGAAATGGCTGAGAAAATATTCTGTCTCCACATGACAAATTATTCCTCTTAGTACTGAACGTTTTTAATTTTTTCGGAAGCAACTCGTGTGTGACCCTAATTCGATGGATGTCCGATGCACTTGACGCGGATTTTTTGGGCCGATGAATCACTTGGACGCCTGCCAAGCTATTTTCAAACACTCTTGTGTGTGCTCTCGCTTCCAAGAATGCTTACGAAAAAAGAAAAAGAAAGAACAAAAAATCACGCGGTAGAAAAACTAAAACGAAATGATGATGTCAGAGAACAGAGAAATTGAAAGAGTGCGAAAACCTCACCACTGCTCTGGGATCTTGTAAGTTGCCATTCGCCTTTTATTTGTTTAGAAAAGCAGAACAATGGGGTTATAAAGTATTTAGGGACGTTACGTTGGACTTAATACTTTTTAAATGATTCGAGATTGTTTGTTTCGTAAGTAAGGATGCTGTAATGCTTTTTGGATTAATTGCAATGCTTTATTTTTATGTGGCTGTATTGGTGTACTTTCTTGAATGATACATATATATCTCTAAGGTATAAAATGTTAATAAACTTTTTTCCTAAAAATTTCAGTGAATCACCGTTTTTTTGAGAAGCTGAAATTCAATGTTTTTTAGAAGCTTTTCTTCTTGAAATTCGAAAGCAATACTAAAAGTTGTTCAAGTACTTCTTAATTTTAATTCTAAATTTCAATTTTAAATTATATCATGCTGTTGAGTACAGTAAAGTTGGTTTTATGTGTAAAATTTAAATCGACTTTGATTCTGATATTAAAATTATTTGCTGTTAAACGACGAAAATTATTAACAATTTTTTCTAGAATGAATTATGTAAAAATTGTATGTATTTAAATTATTGAAAGTTACAATGATACACAATTAGTGTAATACAGTAATGGCCCGCACTTACGCGACAGGTCGGGGTATGATTTCGCATATAAATATAAATAAATTATTTTATTTGGTGCCGAAGACGAAAGAAAATAATAATTTAGAAAAATAAATGTTAAATAAAATCTTAGAGATAACATACATATAAAATCTTAAGCTGAAGTTATTTTAATGTAGAAGGTTTCATAAAATCTAGCTAAGTAGTCTGCCAGCGTAAAGTTTTTTCCTCCTGCGGCAAAATTTCCTTATAGTATACTAATCATTTTTTTTTTTTTTTTGTTCCTTGTTTTGTTGAAATAATACTCTCATCATTCGGGTCTATATTTTGAAAATTTGAAACCCTTTTTTCAATTAAACTGAGGTTTTCTGTCAAACTCTCAACCATCATTCGATCTTCTGATGATTGAACTGGGTCTAAAAGACTTCTTCAATGTCGTGCTTTTCTCATACATTTCTATGAGCTCATCCATTGTCAGCTCTTGATGGTCAGAGAGAGAATCCAGCAGTTCTTGAACGTCATCACTATCCTACTAAATTTATTTTCCTGGCAAAATCGGCAAATTCTTCTTTCACATTAGCAATATTTTAATTTCTCAAGTAAAGGACAAATCGACGTGATTTCAATAAAGAATAAAGAAAATGTGGACTGAAAACTAAGTTTTCATTTTCTTTAAAATCAAATAAAACGTTCTTTAATAAAAGATAAAGAATTTTATGATTTCTATAAACTGCAATTTTAGACCACTTCAAGGAGGAATTATAATTGTAAACTTCTAGAATCAATTATAATTCTTAGTATCTAGAGTACTGTGTAATTAATTGGAAACAATTTTTTTCTTTAAGAAATAAATGGAAGAAATGCAGTATATTTCACCCTCTTATAGATATTCTTTATAAAATGGGTATTTATATACAATACATTGTCATATTCAGCATATTAATAAATGTCCCCTAATATGACATTACATTTTACACATCTAAATCAAATGATAACGTTATCTCAAATCAGTAATTCTAGAATTATAAGCAATGAAAGATATGAAAATATGCATTATGTAACAGATAAGATCTTTTTCGTGACATTTTGTGTAGTGTTTTATGAAAAAGGTCAGTTTTTGAAGTATTTAAGCAAAAATGTGAATAAAACCTTATCTGTTCAAAACAAACAAGTACAAATTGACGTAGTGCCATAGAAAAGAATGTGCAGGTTTTTTGAAGTCCTGCGTTGTGTTTCTCTACGAAAAGAGAAATTATGTAAAGACGATGGGGGATACCTCACACATTTTTGAATATCAAACAGTTTCTTCATTTAAAACTCGCTTTATAATTCTGTACTCTGATGCATGAAACATGTAATAATTTTAACAGATCTTTATGCGAAAAATATACAATTTGACTATAGGTTCCAACACGTATAGTTCATTGTGAGATGGCTTCAAAATCATTTTTAAATTTTTATTAAATTCATTAGTGCTATTGATCATTGTGGTGGTAATCGAATTAAATACGACTTACAACAATCTCTAATGAATATTATTTTCGAAATTTTGCTATGAGATATTCAATAGTTAGTTAAATTAACTTTTATAGCTAGCTGCACAGCAAAATAATTGATAAAACATTATTTTTTAAATGATAAAGATTTAAAAAAGTAATTATTCTTTTTTAGACATAATTACCGTCAAATCCGACGTATAACGCGCACCTATACTTTCAAGCTGCAATTTTTAGTTTTTAGGTGTATTTGTCGCCGTATAACGCTCTCCCCTTTTTTTTACAAAGAAACTTGAAATGCATCTGCGCAATGTTGTTATGTTTTGGTGTCATTTATTAGAGGTTTTTGCCCAAATTTAAGAAAAAAATAGTATAATTCTACAACTATAAAATTCCTTTAAGTTCATAAGGAATGTCATTTCTTTTAAATAAACATTATTTAGATGTATGTAGAAGTCTAATTTTAATTCAATGCTCATCTTTTTTTAAAATTTTATAGCTATCATTTTTATACCCGGCGTATAACGCGCATCCGTAAATTTAAATCTTATTTTTTGCGTTATAAGTGCGCGTTATACAACCGATTTTGCGGTATTTAGTTTTGTGAGCAATTTAACGCGACATTAATCGAACAGAACTAGATTTATTTTACCGGAATAAACGCGAAAACGTTTAAGACTAATATCGGTTAACACGAAATAATACAATTGTCCCGATAAATTACTCTGCATTTTCATGCATTTTTTTATCTTAACACGAAACGAAAATCGCTTAACCCGAAAAGATTTCCCTTCTGGGAATGAATAAAATACGGAAAACACCAGCCGCGCAAGCTAAATTTAAGAGGGTTGTGAAATGAAAGAGAGGTCATTTCACATGTTTGGCGTAGAAAGGTAACTAACTTGGCTTTGAAATACCTTCGGAATAACCTATGAAATGCGAGCCAATTTTGTTTATCTAGGCTACTCTCACCCTCCATCCCTACAAACGGCCCACAAAAACATCTCGTAAGTAGGAATTCGATCACGAGTACCTCGCAGTGTGAGTAAAAATTCAGGGAGTTTCATTCACATTATTCTTTCTATGTTAGAAAAATTTTTTGGCGAAAAGCTCAGGGGGCATAGCAAATAGCTATAGCTCATAGCAAATAGCTATTTTGCTTAAAATGAAGATGGAGGCGGCTGTTGATCAAAAACAGAAGACGAAAACGGAAATATATAAAGATTTTGGTATTGCTAACTTTGCTTTATCAACAACAATTGAAAAAAAAGAGAGCAAATTACGGAAATGTTTGAAAGGTTTTTATCAAATGCATGCATATACACATATCAAAGTAAATAAAAGGCTCTCTAATAAACTTAATTGTGTTGATTTTTTTTTTTTTTTGCAATATCCTTTAACACGAAAAAATATTTCAGTCCTTTGAGTTTCGTGTTAAACGATCTTCACTGTACGTAGAAAAAATTTCATGATATATATGTGAACAAAATTTTAGTTAAAATTGTTTTAAAAAAAAATTAAACAATAAAGAAGGCAAAAAAAAACATAGAATCTTTTATATACAGTTGCAAATAGCAAAAATAAATAAATAAATATAAGTAAAATAAAATAAGACTACATATTATACTATTGAAAAGCATGTGTGTGTAATTTTTAAACCAGATTAATTTAATTCAAATTATCTTTTTAATTACAATGTGTACTCGAATCTAAGCCGCACTTTTTTTCCAATGACATTGCTACTGAAAATCGGGTGAGACTTGGAATCAAAGGGGAAAAAATGCTTTGGATGAAACAATAACAGGTTCATGAATGTATAATTAAAAATTTATAATACTGGTAAAATAACTAATTATTCCCTTCTTATCAGTTCTCATTTTAAATTAACTTCGCTAGATTGGTAATCGATAAACATTTTACACTGTTTTTCATAAAAACTTGTTGAGAATTTGGGGTTCAACTTCGAATCGATGGCGGCTTAGATTCAAATAAGACCGGTATATAATTAAATAAACTTATATGTAGTAATTTTTTTAGATTATTTATTTTAGAAATTTGAACCGATAATTTAATTATATATTTCTAACTTGAGGCAAAGGTACTATCTTATCTTCGGTAACTTTAATAAAAAAAAATGTTTTATGTTGTTAACCATTGTTTATGATTTCACTAAACATTACCGAAGACAATCGACTCATAAGAATGTAAAAATGGTTGTGAAAGAAATAACTTTGAGTGGATTAGAAGTTGTACATTTACACTCCGTTGTTTTCGTCTCTCGTGGCATTAACCTATCAACAAATCAAGTGTCGGCAGGAATGAAAGGTTTTTCTGAGCCAGCCATTCATATTTTTTTTTCCATATTTATTTCACTGTTATTCTCAGAGTTCAAATGGCGCCTCAGCAGAATGCGTAAGGTCAAACGATTGCTTTTTAGTGTAATGCTGTGTTCACAGGTCACAAGCAGACGAAACAATCGTTTGGCGGGAATAAATTTGTTCTCTAATTCCATTTTGTCATCTTAAGAAAGGCTTTTAGATTTATACAATCGCTTGTGTTCTTTTTATTAAAACGAGAATAGCCCTTTGAATTGTATATGTAAATTATTCTTTTTAAAAAGGCTTGAATTGTGTTTCAGATGACTCGGAATAATCCTGAAGAAATTTTTATGTATTTATGCAGAAATGTAATGAAACTTTTGTTATCCAGGTAGTTTTTTTCAGCCGCGCGCAGGATTGGTAATTTTTTATATTAAATTTTGATTGTATGTACTTTTTTCTTATGAGTATTTTTTTATGAGAAAACCCACGCACATAGAGATTAAAAGGAAAAAGAGGTAAATAATTTCAAAAGCTAATGTAATTATAAGGATTAATAATTTTATTTTGAACTGATACAGTGCATGAAATGTTTTTATAATGCTTTCACACATTCATATACATAAATTAATCAATCCTAACACAAACTGTGAATATCGTCGACTCAAATATTGAGTTCTAAATAACGACAATAACAAAGATTAAGGTTCTTTTGATGAATTACATTTCCTTCTACTTCTCTTAGAATATATTTTAATATCAAATTAAAAACTCTGGTGAAACTCAGTATGGTTGTTTTTTCATTAAAATTTTGTTACCTGTTGTTCTGTAAAAGATAAATTGTTTACTTTTTTTAAATGTGAGAAGTTATTGAAAATTTACATTTTTCTTATAATTTTATTTTAAGAAGTTGTTTAGATAGAACTGATTACTCATCCGACTTTCTTATCTGTGTTTTAAAAGAATATGAGTAACATCGAATTGTTGAAAAGAAGGATAATGATAAAGTCCCAGAAAAAGCAAAATAAATTTGATAAATAAACTAAAATCTCTTTTGGTAATTACATGTATGCTTTAAATGAATCATTTCAAAGTAAAACATTAGAAAATATGTGTTTCTTACAAAAATCTATTCCTTCAAATCATTGATCACGATCTTCATATAAACCAGTCATTTTGTTGCTTTTCCTAACAAAAATCTTATCTTTTTTTTAAATTCTAAATTTAATTAAAAAAATTTTTATATAATGTTTTCAAATATATACATATAATGTTCTACAAAACACACATTCTTGATTTTCCAAATGTGTTAAAAATAATTTTATCTATCGTTTTATCATTTTTTTGGGATCGAAAACTATTTCTAAATCAAAAGTATTCGATAAATTACTTGATATTTATATTTGTACAATGAAAACTTTTATAGATTTTTACATCCAAACAAAAAATGCTTTTGTAATACAGCTAATATATTTCTCTTAATATTATCAGAATGAACTAAATGCAATAAATATGTTGCTTCATAAATGCGACATGGTGAATTTATTTTGGAAAGAAAAAAATTAAACATTGTAGAATTCGTTATGAAGAAGATATGGATGAGTTAAAGAGAGATATTGACTCTTCTCTCAAGTTGAATATATTTTTATATTAGTCCCCTGAACCTGTATTTGCAAAGAAAAATTTTACAATTGCTAATCAAATTCTTTATGTAATATGCACTATTGACTCAATTTTTACAATTAGATTAAAGGTATCTGACTAAAATGTAGGTTTTGGTCAAAAATCACATTTTCTTTTGGGTTTACCATTTTAAAATTCAAATAAATAGCTTTTTAAATCTGCCTTTCTTTCGATAGTGATATAATTACAAAATAAAATTACTTAGAATGCTTAAAATACTACGTACGCCAGAACAAATCTTGATAAAAAAAGTTTCAGCGCATTTTTCTCAAAATTGTAATTTTTGTAAAGTTGATGATACATGCATGAGAGAGAGAGAGAGATCTCACACACATTAACCAATATAGATACTTGCATGGAATACCACAGAAAGCTTTTGGATCGTTTTATCTAGAGAAGAATTTAAATGCTATGAAATGGAATAATTTTCAATGCAGTTAAGTAGGATTTATTTATAAAAGTATTGAAAAGTTGATGAAAATCCCTAGTTTTCAAGTAATGACATTTTATTCAATTAAAATAATTTTATGTTTTTTTCATTCTTAAGAAATATAAGTAAATATATATTTCGGTAGCGTTACATACTTCTTGAAAACCGAGCATACGAAAAAGACCGCAAATTTAGTTCGAGTTTCTTTTGAAAATAATTACATTATTATATTATTTCTAACTGCTTTTTTATTATTATGCATAAAAACTAAAAATTGGAAAGTGTTATTTAAAAAAAAAATTTTTTTTTTTTTTAAAGCTTACGAATGTAGTTGAATACTTTGAATTATGATTCTGTCACTCCGTTGTGTTGAATTCTTCGTAACCATTCTGTTAACAACAGTTGTACAGATATCGGTAGCTTAAGTTATGAGCTGTCAGATATATTTACGAAAACAAATCATTTATTGAATTTTATGTAGTAATAAAAACCGCGAATGATTCGTAATTTTATCTTGCAAATATTTATTTAAAGAAATAAAAACCATTTTTTTGAAATAAAAGCTTTCGTCGAACTTCGATGCGTCTACTTAATGCAGTAATGTTTACTGTAAAATCCGGCGTGTAACGCGCACTTTGAACACAAAAAAAAAGATCGAAATTTACGGGTGCGCGTTATACGCCGGGTATAATGAGAGCTTTAAAAACAAAAATAGATGAGCATAGAAAAATGTTAGATTTCTACATGAATCAAAATACTGTTTATTTGAAAGAAACGATATTCCTTATGATCAAAGATTCCGTAACGAGTTGTAGTTTTAGACATATTCTATTTTTTTTTCTAAAGCTTGAAATAAAACCTCAAAAAAATGACTTCAAAACATAAGAGCACTGTGCACGTACATTTCATCTTTCTTCATAAAAAAAGGTTGCGCGTTATACGGCGAATATACTTAAAACTTTAAAATTGCATCTTGAAAGTATAGGTGCGCATTATGCGCCGGATTCTTCGATAATTTGTTTAAAAAAAAAAATTGAAGCGTAATTATCCTGGTGTTGATATCACTCATAAAGTTGTCTACAAAGAATTTTGTTCCTCATTCCCTATAATCGATTTTAAAGAAAATAATATAATCACACACAAAAATATCGCAAACAAATTTTAATCCTCGAATTTATACTTCAACTTAAATTTTCTATGTCCATAGTAAATTACGAAATTTCTATTCATGAAAATATTAGAATTTCCAGTTTGTTTCTCAATAACCAATAATATATATATTTTAACAAAATACAAAAATCAATTTTTATCAGGTCTTTTTTCCACGTTTTATTTCGCTTTGCCACCTATTTTTGTAATTATAAACTATTTTACGATTAGGTTTGCTGACAAAAATTTTTTAAATTATAATTTTCATTACAACTGAAGTTTTTTAAAACCTCTTCTTCCGGGAATAAATTGTATTTGTGCAACAAATTAATAAAAGTAAAATTTTTATTATGATTACTACTCGTACAGAGTAATAAACCACCATCACTGACGAGCCTGGCTGACATATACGCTTACTATAAATTATGCGGAATTTTTTGTGACGCATTATTTGATTGTCTGAGTAGTTGCATTCAGTATTCATGATACAGCAAATTGAATAACTAACCAGGAACTTTACATTGATTGAGAAAACAATGTCGTTCGAATTTCGTTCTATACCAGTTTTTTCCTCAACAATAAAAATATTTAACATTTTTTTCTTTTTTTGATATTCTATTAATACAGTAGTTATGAAAAGAACTATTGATAATTCAGCTGATCAAAGTATGTGCATTACATTAATGCAGGACCATAGTTTCAAAAATAAATTTCCTTAAAACGCATATTTGGAATTTTCCTTTTAAATAATGAAAAGACCTGGCTTTTTTTTTTTTATGGAGTAATATTCCGCATTAGATAAATATTGAAGTGATGACTACTCCCACTAGTCAATATTGCTTTTTTCATACCTTCACCACTACCATTTCTTGAAGTGTTCTACCTGAAATTATCTCCTAACACACATTCCAACCTCTTCTTACTCAAGAAGGGAACTGTTTATTATATCGGAAGGTATAGCCATCGATAAGGTTTAATTTAAAAACGGTATCCCGCTATGACATAATTCTCGTGTAATACCTTCCTGTCACAGAGTACTTATACAATGTATTTCAATATGTTTTTTTCTGCAACATGCGCCAAGGCACTAATGAGTCCATTCGTATTCCAGATCAAGGAAGCCATCAGGTCTGGTAAAAAACACCTCTCCTCTCCTGACAGCTACATTTTAAAAGAAGAATAATGAATGTCTTAAATCAGACCGCAAATGGGGCCATTTATAACACCCGCCAAGCAGCCTGAGGTAAGTCCAGCCTGGGACATTAATTCCTGTGAAGACACTGCCAAGGAGAGACTTTTATGATCTGCCCAGCATTTAAAGGCCAGTAAGGGGGCGGGCCACATTCCAAAGGCCCTAAATTAAGAATTCGGTGGGCAACTCTTGGAGAAATCTCTGGAGGTGGCTTTTTAAGTGCCTTGCTGATTGGGTCTGGCTGTCTTAACCTTTGGCCAATGAAGGAAAACTAAGAAGGTGCTGTTTCGCTTTTTTGTGTCAGTGCTTGTTTGAAGGGGGCAATGCAGCATCCATATGTGAACCCGTGCGTTGGTGGCGCCGTGCCCATCTGGGCCGACAACCTCAAGAAGTTCTATGATATGCTGTGGTTGGAGAGCTACTATGCATCGCAATACGTGCAAGGTAAGTTTGCTTTTCAAAATTTATAGTGTGTTGATGTATTATGGACCGCAATTCATGCATATTTGTTGATGAGTGATGATCAATTAGACCAAAATTTGCATATTTTTTTTTGTTTACTTTATGACAGGGGGTCGCTAACCTTTTCAGAATCGCAAGAATCTCACATTTCATATTTCCATTTACAAACACTCATCTTACATTTATTAATATTAAATGCACCTATTAAAATAGCAGAATTCTTAAGGGATTTGAATTATTTTAAAATTTTAAATATTTATTTAATTGAATCGTTTAAATGTTGTTTGACAGCAACAAAACTACTAATGTTAGTTTTTTTTATTATAGATTTATTTAAGTAGAATTATTATATATAATATTAGTTTTATTTTACTTAAGTATTACACTTTATTGCGAATTTTTTTCTCATTCTTTGCAAAAAGTTTATAGATTTTTTTGCTTCAACGACGTCATATACTGACAACCGAAACGCGTGTTTATTTCAAGCTAAGATAACTTAGTTGCTTGGCAAATAAAAATATAGTCTCGTGTAAAATATAAACGAAATTTGAATGAATTTTTTTTTGTTTCTTTACACAGCAATGAATATTATTTTTTTAAAGTGTTCAATTGGATAAGAATGAGTGAAATCATTTAGAATGTTAAAAATTATTCATTTAGAATGAATTCCTTTACTATGTTAAATTTCTGATATTTTTAAAATCTCTAATTGATTTAGCTTAAAACATGTCCAAATTTTTCCGCAGAACAGGAAAATTTTCTCGTTATCTACCCTTTTGTCCACGTGTCACCGGTATGTGACCACTGCATTGCTTGATAACTAATCCGGTTATGCTTAATTGATAAAAGTTGGCATTCAAAACATTTTACAGAAAACATTGGAAGAATAACAAGTAGTCAACTTTTTAGGACAAATTACTGAGATAACATTAGTCGGTAATATATGGAAGCAAAAACAATTTTATATTTCTTATAAGATTACTTTTTTATTATTGGATCTTTAATTTGTATGAGGGCCTTCTATTAAATAATAAAAATAATGTGTAAATATTTAGGCATTAGTTATATGTTGCTGACATAAGTAGATAAGTATGTTAAAATTAAAGTATAATTAATTATAACTTTTTGATTTAGTTAATTAAATTTTAGAAATTATTCTTAATGAGTTGATTAGTAATTAAATGTATGTATGAATTTAATCATGCATTGCTCTTCTCTTTGCTATAGTACTAATTTTAAATTTTATATAAATTGAAATCGCAAATTTCTCCAAATTAATATTTTTATATCTTTGTTTTATCATGCATTTGATGGACATTATTTTTAAGAAAGTAGTTTAATTATGCATAATCATATATTAGGACTAATAACATAAGAACAGGTTTTGTTAAAATAACTCAAACTCCAAACTATTTCCTTTAAGAAATACATAAATTTAATCATTTTGTGGAAAACGATGTGTTTTATGGAGGTTAGATGTTTCTTTTGCTTTCCTGGTGTAGATTATAGTAAGTTAAGTTTGTGATTTATCTGTTTTATAAACTTCAATATTTTTGTGAACATCCAACAAATTCCTTAAAAATCGTGAATTCAAAATTCTTTACTAAAGAACAATTGTATAGAAATAGGGTTTTAAGAAAAAGTATCTTTTATTCACATTTCTGCTGACCTTATATTTTAAACAAATAATTAAAATGTATGACTAATTAATTACAATTTTAACTTTACGGAGATAAAACGAAAAATTTTGGGCTCTAAAGTAATTTTTGAATTATTGATCAAGTATAAACACTAAAAAATTGGTAAAATAATTTGGTATATTCGTTAAAAAAAAATCAAAATATACCAAAAAATATTGCTTGAATTTTAAAATTTAAACATTTTTTTTTAAATTAAAAGAATCGATATTACTTTTTTAAGGTAATAATAAAGCATTGGTGAAAAAAGCATTCTGAAAAAAAACATTAAAAGTAAAAAATTTTTTAATTTTTATAATTTATTTGGATTATTGTAATTGATAACTTTTTAATATGAAAATCAGGTATAAAAAAATATTCTTACCTATGTATCGATTAACTTTTCCATTTCTTCATTTGTACAGAGGAGTTTTCTGAAATCTCAGATAACAGTGCCATCCCATTGTTCTCGACAGTGAAATAACTATAAAAAAATTTCTGTTATAAAAATCATTTTGAAATTGAATCAAATTTTATTTATATTTCATGTACATATTTTTAATAATTTAAAAAAGAAAGTGATTTAAAATTACAGTGTCATATCTATTCCTAACTTTTATGGATTTATTTTAAAAATGCTGAAAATAACTTAAAATTTCATAAAATGAACTGAGTGATTTGATATTATTTACCAATTCCCCCCCCTCCCCCTATTTGGTATATTGTAGTTCAGAAAGAAAATAGCACAAAAAAAATTTTTTTTAGAGTCGTTAATGATTTAGTTTGCTTTTAACTTTTTTTGAAATGCTTAATAATTGTATTTATTTATTACTAATTTTTTTTTAATTTTTTCAAACCATTTCTTAGTATTTTTTATATTAAAAATTTTATTATTTGTGAATAGGTTTTAAGTACTCGCATGATCTAAAAGTAAACTTCTCTTTGACCTTGGAGAAGTTTATATAATAGTAAAAATTTTGAAGATAAACATTTACAAAAACATAAAAGATATTAAAAACTTAAAGGAAAGTAAAATCTGTTACTTTGTTAAATGAATTATTCAATTTGGACATTTTTTTTTGTCATTCATAAATAATTTTAAATTAATCTTTTTCACTAATTTTAATAAAAACTTCTGAGTTAACGGATTGCAAAAAAACACATACGTAGGTATTTTTTTAACAGTTTTTGGCGAAATGTCTCTTAACTCCTGACTTCCTATTTGCAAAAGGAAAATCTATTATAAATTTTTTTAAAAAAAAATGTCCCACCTAAAAAAATTTAGCACATATTCAGCACAAAAATTTCTTTAGGTGGAACTGTGAAGCAACAAATTATACCATCAAAATCCTTTTTACAATTTGCAAAAAAAGGAATGACTCATTTCAAAGTCTTCTTTTAATTTCCAAATAAATTATTTTTACCTTCTCGAGTCAAATTCTTTTATTTTGCAAGTTTTAATTCTAACATCAATAGAACGCATTCGAATGTCGCTTTCCCTCGTTCCCAATTCCATAAATATCTTTAAATGATAATGAGCAGCGTTTGAACTTTTCTTTTAAATATGGATCCTAAAATTAAGGAAATTAGCCGAAAATTGGTTTAAATATATGAAATCATTTTCTTTTCTAGATGTTAAATTTCCTGAAAAACGATTGGAATTTATTTTGTTTTTAGTTTTATAAATATGTTTTTTATCATTTAATTTTACAGTGTAATTAATTTTTTAAAATGCTATATTTATTCATTATGTAATATTAATTTGCTCGTTGCTGCTGCGAATGTCGATATCTTATGGTGAATTTTGAGTTAAGCTCTGCAACAATAAATTCTTGAATTCGGGTGAAATTATGTCAGAAGTAGATTTAGGACTAAAAGTTTGTTCTTAACTGCTCCTATTGCAAAAATGTCACATTTACTTTCCAAATTATTTTTTTTCAGGACTAAGGTATCTAAATCCTCTGTTAAGATCAGATATGAAATCTTCTAAATAAACTCTAATTTTGTAAGAAAATGTATTTTTTACATTTTTATTCTTTTTTAATTTATCAGAAAAGTATAGTAATGAATGACATTTTGTTTTATCTTTTTTACAATTTGTCAAGCCTCATGAAATTCCTCTTTTAAAATTTACTTTTGCACCATTCCATTTAATTTCTAATAAATTATCGGTTAGATATAAAAGTAATTATAAATGTGAGCATTTAGAGCTTATATAACTAGAATATTTGTGTTTGTGTAAGTATAATTTGGCTAAAGATTTTTCAGTGGGACCACATTTAGTTTCTGAATAATTATAACTTAAATTCTTCATCCCTATTTCGAGTTTATTAAAAAAAGTGATAAATAAAAATAGTTGATTTGTAGCAATTTTTTTTTCTCGTTAAAAATATTTATCGCTTTATTTGAATAGTTTGAAAATAGTGATCAAGTCTATAGTTATTAATATTCTATATCCAACTGGAATTCTTTAAAATGAGAGATAGATAAATAGTATAAATAACATAAAATTTTCATTTTTAGAATATCGATATATGAATTTATTTGTCTCGCTATGCAGTCCATCAAAAAATAACTCATTATTTATAGCAATGATTCCCAAAGTGGTCTATATCGATCCCCTAGGGTCTATGCCAACCTGTAATAGGTCCCCGCCAGCCATAAAACACGGGGGGGGGTCCATTAGGTTTAAATAGAGGTCTATAAGAATGGCTCTCATTAAATCAGATCGTGGCTTCAATTTTAAAAGAAAATTTAATCAAATGGAAACTAAATTTTACTTTAGCAGATTTGTTTACTAAATCTAATGAAGTTAATTCGCAGTTAAAGGCAATAGCATGACTTTTATTAAACAAGGACCAGCATTTCTTACCACAATTAAACTTAAAGGATAATATTGGACGTCACGAATTTTCCCAGTTTCTCATTTTGTCACAGACAATCTGTCAGAAAAATGACGTTTTAACCTACGTTCAACATTTAAATGCCCTTTATTCTGATTTTTAAACTATGTTTGCTATGAGAATGCTTTAAATATGGTAATGCAACAGTAGCCAACAAATTCATGTGGTCACATAGAAAAGAAAAGGGGGGGGGGGGGAAGACAGATTGTAGATTACAAAAAGAACTGATCGGCACTCCCGAAGATCCTAAAGTAAAGTTCAGAAACGACGGATGTCATCAATTTTGATTTGTAAAAAGATATATCTGTTATTTATCCCGAATATCTTGAAAATGTTTTTGACAGCTTTTCCTAGTGAGAAAAGTGCGATTGCAAATCCTAAAAAAAACAACAACCACTAATCTCAAAAAGATTTAGATTTAAACCTGACGAGATCGATGCCAAGTGTAGAAAATTTGTTATTGAAGCACCAGATTCATCTCTCGGTGAAAAGCATTTGTTTGTTTCTCGGTTAAATTGGAATTTAATTAATTAACATGTGCTTTCTTAAGTTTTAAATACTGTACTTTAGTTAGGAATTTGAATCTTTTAAAGGAGTAGATTTATACCCACTGCCAAAAAGACATTTAAGTGGATAAATTTACAAAAATTCAATAATAGATAAGCATGAGTCCACCTATTAAACATGGCAAGAGGGTCTGTCTATGAGACAAAAATTTTAGGAAACTCTGATTTTTAGGAAAGAATATTTCCCATCTTTATGCTCTCACAAAAAGTAAGGCTATATTGATATGAAAAAAGAGATGGAGATTAGTTATTTTTCTAAATCAGGGGTCGGCAACCTATAGCACGCGTGCCACAAGTGACACGCGGTAACATTCTCAGTGGCCCTCTGCACTATTTTACAACTTAGTCAACTTTTGACTGGATGGAAATTTTTAATGGACCTTCTCGACAAACATCTTCAGAATTATGGAAATTTTAAAGAATTACGAAAAAATCTGAAAGAAAACTCTAATGATAAATTTACTGCTATTTCGTAAATAATTGAATATCGTTGTTGGAGAGATTTAATTGTTTCAAGAGAAAAAATTGCATGCACTCTTCTTTTCGCTTTTGTCCTACATATCTAAGTAAAAGAATCTTTTTTTCGTATGAAAAATATTTCGATTCCGCAAGGAAATTGTTTAACAACTGAATGCTCAGAATCATGTCAAATTGAGTCACACATAAAACCCGATTTGCGATATGGAAGTAGAGCGGTACAAGCACTAGGTTCGCATAAAAAAAAATTTTAGTAATATTATTATTTAACTATAATGAAGAGAAATACTTATATTTTACGTTGTATATTTATAATTTTAATAATATGTTTAAAAATGCATATTTTATGTACAATTTTATTTTTTTTTATTATTGTTGAAGAAATAGTTATATTTTATGCTGTTTATATTTTTATGTTAAGAAATATATTTAAGTGATGCAAAATTAATTAATATTATAACTGTAAATCTCTATATTATGGATCTCTATTCTCTAACTCTGCCTGCATTATCGCGGGAATCGATTTGTTTCAAAACTCTCCTACTATGTGACACGCCATATCATATTAGTAGATTGGTTTGGCATGCCAGAGCTAAAAGGTTGCCGATCCCCTGTTCGAAATTGATAAACTAAGTTATTGATGGAACTAAGCAACACGAGAAGCGACGATTAGATTGTTGATTCATCTCAATTCTTAGATCTTTCATCTCAGACGTGATTTTTATAATTAATTAGTCAGTTGTGCAACCTATTCGATTACAACAAACATTCGCGCAAACTGTTTATTCATTCTCCCATTTTACCATGTTGAAGACAGCTCAGAAGTGTTTTTCCATTTTTTTAAAGTAAATAATAAGGGATTCTGTTACAAATGTCTCCGACATATCAACAGCCGATGTTATTTTAATGTATCATATTGAAGAAAGACTGAACGCAAGCTGATAGGGTTATAATTGGATCAACACAATTAAGATGTTTTCAAAAGTAACAAATACGACCCAACAAGATTGCTATTTCGATTGTTTGAACTGCATCTGTAATTCCTGGCCAGGACTATTATAATTAGGTCAATACGCAATTCTGTATTTCTTTCAGCATTCATTTGAATTTATTTGGAAAACACTCAAACTATTTCTCAAGATTTTAAATTAAAAAGAAAAAAGAAATGGATGAGTCTGTAAAGAGAAAGAGAGAGATGTCAGTGACGTTTAATAAATTGCATAAATTTCCAGATTTATTTAAAAAGTAAGTTTGGACGCTTTTTACTGATAGAAAATAAAACCTCTTCACATCGAAAAGATGTTTTTTTTTTTCTTTTCTTTTATAATACGTTTATCTTAAATGATATTTACTAGATGAGGCATTTAATATTTCCTTGTTGTTTTATTCTGCATCGGGAAAATAAAACTTAGTTATTATTATTTTTTTTTTTTTTTCAAAAAAATAATTTGTTTTATTTTTTTAGGTGTTTGTAATTTCCTGTAATGTTTTTTAATGAACGAAAATTTTTTTGGCTAAAAATGTGAAATTATTCCGATTTAAAGTTTAAATGAGATTAATTATGAAATAGTAAAACGGTGAGTTATCAATTTATGAATCAGTCCTATTTGATTAAAGGAATGCTTATGAAATTTCAGATTGAACATGTTTGATTGAATCAAGTCTTTGAAAACGAAAACAGTTTTTTTAAACCGCTGTTTGTTTGAAAACATTGTAATGTAATCCGTATTTTGCTGTACTGATTTCAGTATATATAGAATCACATTTTGGGGAAATTTATTTTTATTTCAATATTGCGTTGTGGAAAATCCAAAGCAAACACTTGAATCTACTTATACCACCACAGCAATGCCTTAAAATATTTTCATTTTTTTATTGTAGACATGTATAAATTCTGTCGTGAAGAGAAACAAGCTCAGCCAATCTGCATTTGAATTTGAAGTAAAAAGTCAAAATAGAAAACACTTATTTAGATATCAGGAAATATGTAAAAGAATTAGTTCAAATTAGAAAAAGAAAGACCTTAATCCTCTTAATTTATTCTTGCAAAGTGTGAGTTTTAAAATTACTTTAATCTATTTAAAAATTAGTTAAACTGGAATGTCGAAATGAACCAGCTATAGTTTTATAAAGTTTATTTATTAGAATAGTCTTTCCCTGATAAAAATTTGTGTTGACTTGGAAAAAAATAGTTAACGTTTGAAAGTAACGTTGTATTTTATTTTTTGTTCATATTTTAATTATCTGCTTTAAAAATCTTTAATGTTTTTCAATATGTGAGTGCGTGCGTGTGTGTAATTTTTATAAATGATATAATTATGAAATTAAACCTTAACAGAAGAACTTCACAGATTTTAAATTTGGTTTCTAAATTATGAAAAAATCATAAATTTTGTCACAGATATTCTTGTAGTGATGTTTTGAGACATCTTATGTATTAATTATAAGCAGTGAAATATTTTGATGAACAAAGGCAAATCGGATTTTTCTTTCCAGCATTAAAATGAAAATGCAAGATGTTTTGTTGCACGTGATTGCATTTCTCATCTTGGAAAATTTTTTGAAAATTTGCTTCTCATTCATTTGTTTTTTTGAAAAATTACGATGAAGGAAGGCTTTTAAATTTATATGTATTCGTTTTTTTTTTAAAAAAGAATCGCTTAAATTTTTTTTAACCTTATATATTATTTTAGTAATATTAATTCGACTTTATGTAAAAAAATACCATTACTTAATGATTTACATTTTCCTCCCTTTGTCCAGAATTTTTTTTAATTTTTCTCATTTCTCTCATTTCTGCCTTAATTACTTTTACCCCTGTAGACTTAGTCTCTTAAAGTTTTTATTTTTTTCTTCTAAAAGGGAACAATGTAAAAGATATTATTTACCGAAAAATATAATTTCTTAGTCACTTTCCCCTTTAATTTTACAGCATAAACTTTAAGTTTCAATACATTTGTAATCATCACAAGTACCAGAAAAATGTAACTCTAATATTAAGGTATCCGACTACGTTCGGAACCATGATTTTGTAAAAGCGTATAAATTGATAATATTTATGATATTTAGTGTCTCTTAGATTAGAAAACGTATATAAAATTGTTTTAAGAATATTATTACAATAAAAAATTATTTAAATACAATATTTTGACAGAAAATGAACATAGAATGACCCATTTTCAAAATATTCTCCTTTTGTGAAAAATGCTTCTATTACAATAATATTTTGCTTGTACAGAGGCTCAACTAAAATTTTTGAAATATATAACTTAGTGGGTTTATCCGTGTCTTCGACAACAGAGGGGAAAAATTTTAAGAAAAAAACGCCGATAATTATTTCAATTGGGGGTAACTCTGAAACTAATGTGAATTTTTCAAAATTCATAGTTCTGACTCTCTGGAGAAGTCTTTACTTTATATAAGCACACACACACACACACACAAAATATTATTATTTTAGAAGCATTTTTTATAAAAGGAGAACATTTTGAAAAAAGGTTATTGTAAGTTAATTTTTTGCCAAAATATTGTATTTAAACAATTTTTTTTTTGTCAAAATGTCCTTAAAACAATTTTATACATGTATTCTAATCTATGTGACTCTAAATATCATGAAAATTATCTATTTACGCACTTTTTTAAAATCACGGTTTCGAACGTAGTCAGATACCTTGAGGTGAGAAAATTCAAGATTATTAAAACATCTTTGTAGTATTTTTATCAGTAAGAAAATTTGCAAATATACGTTGTAAAAGTCACAAATCTCGTTAATTATTTCGTAAATCAATAATTTATTAAATAAGTACCTATTTAATTGATGAAATAACAAATATTTTTTAAATTTCAAATTGAGCTGCTGATTGGTACTACCACTGCAGGCGTAGTATATTCCCCGGGACCTGGTATCACTTTTCAGCTCGGTACCTTATAGGTGGAATACCAATCACCGAGATGGAATTTTGACGCCCATTTTCCTACCCAGAGGGTGGCCGTGAGGCACCTGAGCTCTGACTTGTAAAATAGAAAAGGAATTTAATTATGCCGAGAGCACCCAATCCAAACAGGCACTCTAGGGATCTTTTACATGCCGCGTAATCATACGACATGAACGCAGTAGATTTTCTGTATCTTGAAAATCCACCAACTTGGACCGGGACTCGAACCCGCAAACTTGGGAGTATGAGGCCAGCGACACAACAACTACAACCCTATAACTTGACAAAGATATTACAATTTATATAAAAGGGAAATAACAGCCTTAAAATTCAATGCATATCTGGTGCGTTTCTAATTAAGAGATCAAATAAAATTGGTGAAAAAGTTGCAAAAAAAACTAATGATATCAGATTTTTAAAAACCACATTCATGGATTAAACAATTTTTTTAAAAATACGAGTACAATATATCAGTTTTAGATTTTAAAGCAATTTAGTGTACTACATTTTTAGGAACGAACATGTTACTTTTCTTTTAAACGGAAGCACACACACACATTAAAAATGATCGTGTTATTATCTGCAACAGTATTGATGCTGTTCGGTGACGGATTGTTGAATGTGTTGAAATAAATTATTCATTGGACTCGTGAAGGTCGAATAGTTCATTAGCATTTGAAGAATGTTTTTAAAGATTCTAAAATGACATGTAATACAATACTGTTATACGAGTTCATTGATGCCTCTTTTGCGTTTTTAGTATGCTGCATTATTTAAATGAGTTGCCTAAGTTTTTAAAATAACTATTTTCATTTGAGTGCGGGGAAAAATTGTATATTTTTAGCGTTTTCACGTATTGTTATTCTGCTTCGGTGTTAAGTTACGTTCTTTTAAGTTACGTTCGCTCTCTAAAGCAACACGAGTTCTGGCGTTTAATCCCGTTATTTTGATCTACGGTGACATACGACACTTAAGCTGACACCCCACTCTCGTCATTTCCTCATCACGCCAGTGTGAGGATTCAAATGTAAATTGTGTCCAAATTTCTTTTCTACCTGGAGCTACCATGTTTTCGCTGCTCTTGTGTATTTATGTTTGTATCATTTTCCTCTCAATGAAGTAATACAGATCTCGTATAGTCATGGTTTGATTCTTTTTCTCTTCTCATTTTAAATTTTTAAAAAATAATGCTTTCGAACATTGGAATGCGAAATGCTTAAAATATTCTTTAAAATCTTCTAAATCAATTAATTGGGAAAGTATAAGTTGTGTGTGAATTACTTTAAGATTAATTAAAAACGAATTTAAACTATTTTCAGTAGGAAATGTAATATTGGATAGAAACTGCTAATTTACGAAAATTTAAAAAAAAATAAAAACATTATTTTCAGACCTAGATTTTTTTTTTCCCCATCCCCGCAAAAAAGAAGATAGACATTTTGTAGACAACTTTAAAACAGTGCTTTGTGTGTCTTGCTAATTTTTTTCTTTCTTTATTAGCAAGTAAACTATCTAGCTCTTAACTCGATTTTTTTAAAAAGCACTGTATCTCTAAAACTAAACACACAAATTTGGACCATTCGGAATTTATTTATTCGAAGCTTCTTCTCTCTGAGATCAACCCGATGAAAACAATGATGATAATACTTAAAGATTTGGGCGTAACAACACTTTTTTTAAATAAAGAAACTTATTTAAAAAAAATCTGTATTTTGAAAAAATTATGTCAATAACATGTATTTTTAAATAAGCATTTGTATAACTTCGATGTGAGTGAGTGTGTTTTTCTCTTTAGGGAAAATTATTGTTAGAAGTGCAATGAAATATTTAAATTGAATATAAATGAACACAAATTTAAAAAAAGACATAAATATATTCCCTGACATTTGTAATATTTGCGAAAATATATTAATGCAACCGTTTATGTTTAACATACATTATATTTAAGATGCATTACATTTAAATTTACGAACAAAGATTGCACATAATATATACAGATATGTTTTTATCATCATCCATTATTCAATTATCTCAAATTGTCGCATAAAATGGGCAAATTTACCTTATTTTAATTCAAATACACATTGTGCATATATTTAATAAATAAGATCAAAGAGAAATTGTTCGAAGCAAAATCGAGGGATGACAGAAAATCGACTTTGAGGCAAATGGCCGCGAAGGCGTGGGCGGTGTTAGAGGGTCCGCCCCCAGGGAACTCCCACCAGGGGCTGTACCCTGTAACACAATGCTTCTGCTAGGCGGTGAAAAACAGGGCTTTTTACCCTAACACCCTTTTTAACAACAAATGTAATCTCTTTACGGTTTTGTTTTGGTTATCGATTACACTGTAAAAATATTTAAATGAATTTAAAATAAAATTGTGTGGATTAATTAGAATATTATTATAATATGTTGAATATATTAAATGTTCCAAGTTTTTCTCACATTTTAGTTGCAGTCTTTCCGCTCAGTTTTTGTGAATTGAAAATTATTCATTTTGTTTTCGTGAAAGGCAATAGTTTCTGTGTTCTAAAATATGCAAAGAAATATTTAAATTTGTTTAATAAAAAGATCAGTGCGCACTGATTATGTTAGACATGTGCTAAAGTATAATTTATGAATTTTTTTAAAAATGTACTTGGGTAATTATTTTTTAAAATCTGATTAAATTCATTAAGAATATAAAAGTTAATTCATAAAGTTGTATTTTTTACTAATTACTGATCTTTAAAAGGAATATTTAATAATTGGTGATATTATAGGGAAATATTTTTATTTTTGGCATAGTGGTAAGTTTCAATAATAACTATAGAAAACAAAATCTAGAGAAAAATGTGTTTAAAGGCGACAGCAACAACAAAAAAAAATTATATTACATTTTAAGGAAAAATAATGTTATCAATAGTTATTAAATTTTGACGCATTTTTGTAATGTATATTTCTTTAGTTTTTTGGCCTAATCCTTTTAAAAGGATTATTTTCATTTATTTATCTTTTGATTCATTGTAGACTTTGAGAGAATTGTTTATTCAAAATATGAATTTTGTAATAAATAAAAAAATTTTATTCAATCTTTTCATTCTTTCAATAATTTCAGTGTGAAATAAGAGTTGTTTAGAATAAGACTGTTTTTCTTAAGTAATTTTTTTAATGTATAACTCTATTTTTTTTTAATAATAAATTCAAATAATTTATGGGAATTCCTTGTTTAAAACATAAAATTGTGAATAATGTATGTTCGGTAAAAATACTGATAAATTACATATTGTATATAAATAAGAACTGTTAAAAAATGTAACTGAAATTTTAAAATTCTCAGTATAATTTATCTATGTTTTCATATCCTCTATCATTTGTATAAGAAAGAAAAGAGAGAAAAGAAAGAGGAATTTGAACTTAGAGAAAGAGGGGTAGCAAATATATTAACTAACGAAATTGTTCCAAATTCATTCTTTTGGATATGAAGCATGAACATGTGAAAAAAGAAATACTTCTAATTCTGTTCTATGGAAAAACATTTACAGTGCAGTCAGTCAGGAGAAAAAAAATGTTCTCAAAATTAGACATTTTTGTTTTGGACATAAAGGAGAATTTGCTAAAATTAATAAAACATATTTGTTGTTAGAGACTATTAAATTTTTAAGAAAATATATTTTCTCTTATGTATGTTTAAAAAAAACTTTGCTATTTTACAGGGAGAAAAATAAAACATTTTATGGCCTTAAATATACAGCGCCATCTACATATTGATTTGAAAAGCTTTTATTGAAGAGATGAATATACTTCCAATACATTGCGATAGATGGCGCTGTTACAATCAAAATTGTTACACTGATTTGTGTATCCAATCTTAGTTTTTATAAATGGGATTTTCATATAGTATCGGTTGTCATAATTTCGATAACATTTCGTTTTCTGTCTAAAATAAGTTAAAAATTTCAAAAACTTAAAAATGTAATTAATAAATTTTTTTATGTTTTCAGTGGTAAGTATCTGAGGGTATATTTAACTTGTCAAAAAGTTTCAATTTTTTTATGCCTCATTATTAAATTGCTGTATTTTTCTATTCACTTAAAAAAAGGATTAATAAACTTCTTAATAGATATTAGTGATAACTTTTTATGCTGTTTGACATGTTCCTGCTGGTTTAGTTACCTTATTTTATTCAATTTCTATAGAATTTTCATTTCGCATACATAGAAATGACATGTTTTTAAGCCGTTAGTGGCCCTCCTTAATTATTAAGCACTTACTCTTTTATAATATATGTGATCGAATGAATGATTTGCTATTGCTGAAAACTTAAATCTAGGAAACTGAATAAATTAGACAGGGGATCAATTTGAAGATTGCATGATAAATTAATTATAAATCGTATTTATATGTATTGTTTTTAATGTTGTAAAACATATTATAATTTTCCTTCAGTATAGCAAATAGTATAAGATTAATTATTATTAGCTTATTTAATTCGAGATTTCATTGTTGTCAGATAATTTTTCATTGTTAGTTACAACTTAGTCAAAATCATACATTTTAGGAAAATGAATTGAAAAATCAGGCTTAAATCTGTTAGATCAGGAATTCATTATTGTCAAAAAAAAAAAAAAAAAAAAAAAAAACTGCAAACTAGAATAAGCAATAAAATTTTCTTTTTCAAGATTCTTTATTGCAACATGATTAAAAAAAAGGGTATTTAAGAATTACTGCAAAATATATATCTTTGTAAATACATGTGAATAGTTTCGATACAAATATTCTGTAAACCACTCAAATAAACAAATGAAAGAGTGAATTAACAATAAATAAAAAAAGAGCTTATTATATTTTTCTAACATTATATGTAGATATTAATGAATATTCTACTTACTTCTTATTTAAAGTATCTATTAGTAATGAAGATCATTGAAACTTCATATAATTCTTTACCTATTCCTTGAGTATCTTGTACTTGTAGTCACTATGAAAAATTACATAAATTCAGTTGTCATTAATACATTGCTAATTTTTCATTTGAAAAATATTCGAAGAAGTAAAGAATGATTTCTTCCACAGTAAATATAGTTCACATTCATTAAATATTTTTTCATATTACATTGCGATTCTACGTATTAAAACAGGGCAGTGGTCTAAAGACACTATTTCAAAATTTATAATCAATTTTTTTAAAAAAAAAAATTCCCTTTGTATGAAAAAATTAATAAATTTTACCAGATTGAATATGGAGTAAACTGATTTGACATGATGATGCAAAAAACACAAATTTAGTTTTTGGAAAGAAAATTAGAATTTTTGAAAGTAATTTTATAATTTATTTCGAATCCTTTTATTTACTAATTACTTTCAGTTATTATGAGTATTGAGCTCTACGGAAATAAAAAAAATTTGAATATATGTTTAATCTCTTCAAAGTATTTTTTTTTTCTTTTTTTTTGCAATGTATGAGATCAATTATTATTAGAATTTTACTTAATAGCTCACGTATTTTTTAGAAAAAAAAATGTTATTAAAATATTTCAATTGAAAAATGCAACACAGTCTTCTTATTACTTTAGATACATTTAAAAAATTTTAAATAAAAACAAGTATTTTACCGCTAAAAAGCAATTATTTGTAATATAAATAGTTCAACACTGTAAAATATATGTGTCTAAAATCTTATGAAAATATAATTCTCTCTATAAATAAAATACTTCTCTCTTATATTTTTATAATTTTCCTCCGTGTATCAATTTCAAAATGAACAGTCTTGGCGCCATCTGTTGTTTTAGAGCAGAAGTATTGGAACAAATTTCTTCCCTTCTTCTCCCACTCCTAAAAATAAAAAAAGGAATCTATTTTATGTGCAATTCATATTAAGTTACACTAAATGTCGTTTCATAATTTAAGTGCTTATTTAAATTTAAAAATAAAAAACATTAAATTCGTATAAGCTGTATAAATTAAATTCGTATAAATTATTTTAAATATGTACTTGTTCAAGTGGTAAATAATGATTTCTCGCAAAATTCGTACATGACAATTAAACAGAATTCGTTTAATATAACTGATAATTACATTATGTTGTTGAACATATAATTGACACAGCTGCAACTTTTAAACTTAAGATATCGATTCAGGCATTAATATGAACATTTTTGTTTCGTTGATTAAATATTCATAGCATTATAGGTGAAATTCCTGAAAATATAATACAGAAAATTACAAATAAGAAAAGCATTGAAAAATTTAAATAATTTAAAATTTATTATCTTTCATTAATTGCTCCTTCTATGAAAAAAAAAAAGTTTTATTAATAAATCAAGAGTCGTGATAATTATCAGAGTTTAATATTTGTACATTTATTGGACTTTTATTATAGATATATAAATACTTAACATTAGATTAAATAAATGGTTTTTTCCCCCTGATTTTACTTGTACTTATATTTGTCAGTATAATTTTAAAAAAATCTTTAAATTGCATTATAAAAATTTTCGATTTTATTCATAATTATAAGATACGATATTTTTCAATCTAAAAGTAATTTAAAATATGATAAATGTGATCCATTATTTAAGAATTAAATTAACAACGTTGTCGCAGTGATAATATTCAATTTGAGAAAGAAAAAAAAGTATTTTGAACCGTTTACTGATAGATGGCAGCACTATCTAACCTGTCAAGTAATTCAGTCTTTCACATTGACTATAATCTTGTTGACAATTTTATTCTCTTTGACAGGAGTAAAATTCAAGACTTATTCTTTCTTTGGACAGTCATAATTAAAATTACGTATTTTTGAAAAAATTATGATCTTTGAAGCTTTAATAGAAGTTATTAATTATTAAAGGTTTGATGTATTTGTAACCTTCACTTTCACCTATTTGAGATTTTTTTATATTCTTCCTGCCCGTACATTTGAGCCTTGTTGAGAGAAATTTAACACTTACGTATAATACTTTTTTACAGTTACTCTATGAAAATGAATGCAAGTATAGTTATTTGTTTCGTTTTACACAGTAACAATACTTGACTTCAAGGATATCACACACAAGGTTAGAGAACATGTGGAATAATGATATAATCAAGGGTGGGAAAGAAAAATTTAGAAAAACTTTTAACGTAAAGGATACAATTTTAGCTTATATTATTTCTTCACGCACCTGTTTTTCCTAATAAATTTTAGATTGCATTTATTTTGTAGATATTTATTCCATTTTGTAATTATAAAAATTTGTTGTTTTTTTTTAAAACTTAATTGAAAAAACGCTTAAATGGTATTATATACTATCCGCAATCACATCACAAACACATCAAGATCATTTTCGTATGCATTGTTTTAATTCGTTGATTTAATAATGAATTTTTAAAATAATATTATTTCATTTTCAATTTGATCACTTAATTTTCTTATGTTAAATTTTAAAACTCTTCTAAAAATTAGAAATAACCTCTTGTGAGGGAATATTGAGTTCCATTAATTAAAAAATTGTTAGGAAAGTATCATATTTTTTTAAAAAATTGTGCAGAATATTAAGGGGCTTTATTCGTAAAAAACAACTGTGTTAGAGGGAAGAAAAAGTCGCTTGTGTATAAATTTCTATTCATAAATATTCATGTCCATGAAACTATTTTATGTTGGGAAAATCACTTTCTCAGGAAAACTTAGTATTGTACAATATAGATGGCGCCACAGAAGCATAATAAAAGATTTCTTGCACAACATGTTGGTGAATAGGCAAATATATCGTATTTTTATGAGAGAGGTTTACGTTTTAAAAGCACGTATATATATAAATGAAAAAAAGCATTGAGAATTAATCTTTATGCTGATCTAAAAATATTTAGATACAATCATTATTTAATAAAAAAATAAAGTTTCTGCGATAAAATTTTAACGTAATGCTATTTGTTAGATTTTAGTATAGTTTTGTATCGCATGCATTTTCAGACACTATCAGTTTTGATGTGTAATTATGTTCCATAAGGAATCTCTTCTTTTTTTTAGAAAAAGAATATATAAATTATTCTATTGAAAATGAGGTATAAATGGACAAGTTATTATTTTCAGTTACTTCACGTTCTTTGTGGTTTCTTTTTTCCGACTTATTTTTGAGCTGCCATCTGTTGTAAAAATCTGGTATTATTGTTTTAAAAAACCCCGATGTAATTGCTATTATTAAAATTTGTTTATTGAGTTCAAAATTTTAGTAGTCAAAAAATATTCATTGATCAAATCACTAGAAATTTTAAATATTTGTCTACTTTATTTTATTTTTATCAAACAATGAAATAGTAAGTAAATGGAGTTCTTCGGTAAAGTTAGTTATTTTTTCAGGTGTTCATATTAAAATATTTAAGTAAATTATAGTGATTGGATAGCTAAAGCATGATTAAAAATATTTTAAAAACATGATAATTAATTTAATAGCTGTAAATATTATTGCAACTCTACGGGGAAACTTTAGTTTAAAATGTGACTCTTTCTTAAAATCTATAAAAAAAATCAATGCTTTTCATGTTCTTGTGCATTGACTTTTGCAGTTTCGATTAATCAGTAGGGAAACATCTCTTGCAGTTTTAAATGTCAGTTGTACAAAATATTTTGGAGGAAAGTTAAGTTGTAATTAATACTATTAATTAGTGCCGAAACACATTTTTCTTAATTTAAATAAATATGGGTGTAAAAATTTTTTAATCACTGTGGCATTAATTTTCTGAATTCTTTCTATATATTTTATAGAATCTATAGAATCATCTTAGTTAACTGACTTTTGCTTAACAAAAGCTTGTAATGTTGCATGCTTGTTGCATGATAAATTTTTGTAAATGTTGTCTTTCATAAATTCAATTGGATATTTTACTGCTAATCGAGTTGACTGACAGTAAATTTTACTGCTTCCTGCCTTGTGATTAAAATTATTGCAAATATTTTCACATTACTATTTAATTACAGTAAATAAACAATATTTTGATATCCTCATGTAATTTACTAATTTAAAAGATTTATCTATATTTTGTGGCTTCCTTTTAGCACACTTTAAAATGTGTATTATTAAAAAGTATATTATGTTAAAATTAATAAATTAATTACAAATAAACTGAAACACATTCTATTAGTTCCCCAAAATATTTCATTTAAAATATATTTTAAACATACGATGAATAAGTCTAGTCTTTGTTATACTATTATAAAATTATTTTGTTTCAATGGTGTGTTCATTTATTAAAGATTAATAATGTGAGAAATATTTTAACAGATATCTGTTTTCTTAAGGGCGAAAAGATTTTGTTCGTCTTTTTATTCATAGATGGCAGCACAAGTAAATGTTAAGCATTAAAAGATTTGAAAAATGTGTTATGTCTTTTATATGGCACCACTTAGTGTTAACGATGAAGTTAAACATTTATATTGATTTAAAGGCGATAAAAAAAATGAGTGGTTTAAGGTGTTGCAAGGAATTAAAATTTTAAAATTCGTACTCAGATTCACCTCCTTCTAATACTATTATAACTAAACAGAAGGACGTTTTAAATTTATGAATTTTAATTGACCTTTTTTTTAAAAAAAAGTTTTCTTTATTTAATGCATTCTTATAATTCGGATTGTCGAATAAATTTTGCTATGCATGATGCTAATATTATTATTTTTTTTATAATTATGTAACTCAGTTTTTTTAATTATATAATCGTAAATAGCCTTTCATTATACAGTACAAGCTTTTTCTCTCATGCATTTTATTTTTAAGAAATGGGTACTTACGAAACTTTGTTAAAAATCCAAAAAAGTCATTCGTTTTACAGATATGTGTATGTTGTTTAGTTATAAATGAAATTATAACTTAAATGGGTCCTTACAAACGAAATCAAAACAATCAACAATTGCTTGGAAATAACTTTATTCCATATATGTAAGAAAATATACACTTTTGAAAACATGAAATAATATCTTTCCCATAGATAGAAAAAAATCCAGAAGACGAGAGGTTGTGGAGCATGAACATTATTAAATGCCATGTATGAATAATATTTAACATAACAAAGATTTTATAAAGATTTTATTTAACAAAGATTTTATGAAAATTTTTTTTTCTTTCCAATATTGTATTTATTTTACAAAATACAAATTTGCGTAATGTTTGTAAAATACAAAGAAAGGAATGCTCATTTTTATAAATATTACGTGAATTTGAGCTTTGATAAGGTAATAGAGCTTTTTCAATTGCCAATTATTTTAATGCATTCATTATTATGTCTATTTTAGTGTACTTTAAAAAGGTAATAATTAAAAAATTATAAGAAAGCTAAATCTTTGTGAATTCAGTGAAAATACAGACTGTGTTTTATGAAATGTAAAAAATAAGTATTGAAATTTGCGAAACATTTTCAGTTTTACTGTCAGCATTTCAACTGATTCTTGGATTTTGCTACTGCCTATTTTTAATCTATTATGCATTTGTTGTTGTTTTTTTACACAAGAAGATATCTGCTATACATTTTCAACTAAAAACAAAAAGAGGGACGGGGGATAGGGGAGAAAATACTGCAGGAATGATATTTGAAGCTCCAATAAAAAAATCTTCCATCTTTGTTCTTCATTCATGTTCTTCATTCAGGCTTTAAATGTTACATAAATAAATTTCAATAGCATTTATAATAAATCTTGTTGTTATTGTGATTAATGCCACCTGCCTGACGAAGTCACATCGAGGCCTGAAAAATTCATCACGGCTAAGGGCTAGAATTTTTACGCCTGTCGTTAGCCTTAGCTTTGAGCACCATGCAGGTGACAGTACGCTTTTGCTCGGTTCCACCCCAATTTAGAGGGCTGATAGTATATTAAATAGGTTTCAAAATAATTTATTTTGCAAACTCTTCTGAATAACAAATATTCTTAAGTATATTTAGCGTAGATTTCAAATAAAAATGAAATTTTTGACAGCAGATATAAAATTTACTTTTATTTTATTATTAAAATTATTTGGCGGACTCTGAACCACCGACATGCTTAGAAGACTTTGCGTGCATGACGTCATCACTGCGCTACTAAATATTAAGATTTACTTAATTTTTAGTGCTTTTTTTTGATTATTTATATAAAAATCATTGGATAGATTTTTCGCTTTCTATTAAGGGAACATCTTGACTATGCTAGGACAAGCTAAAAAAAAAAATTAATATTTTTTTAAAAAAAAAAAAAATGAAAAAAAAAAAAAAAAAAAAATCTTACATATACTATGTAAGGTACCAAAAGTACGTGTTCTTAATAAAATTTATCACATATTTAGCAATGCTAGATTTTTGTTATTTTGAAGTTTGTGATTTTTACGTGAAGAATTTTTCCATTAGAATTCATTCATTAAAATGTTTCTTCAAGTAATCCCTTCCATCTTTTGGATAATGCGCATCGTGGCCTAAGAATTCTGATTTTAATGCATATTGTTTCTGTATCTTGTGCAGTGGCTTAACGTACACCTGCTCAACCCCTGCATTGTGGGAGTGCCCAGGGATTCTAAGGGGCCCAAATCCTGAATGACACCCAATACGTATTTGGGCTTGGAGCCCAAAACCTGACTTTGCCGGAAGGAGCCCTAATATTCTCCGTTACGACACTGATCTTGTGTACATGCCCTCACGACACGTGATCAAGATCATTTAGCCAAGATGTCTGAAACAGCAATCTGTGGAAGGGTTCCGATTTTTTTTTTCAAACAGTTCTCTCTGTTATGATTTGGTGATCAATTTTTCATAAGTGATTCTATTTATAAGTAAGTATTCGTCAGTAGGTCTAAATGAGGGGTGGGCAGACTTTTTCAGGGTACGGCAACTTCTAATTTTCTCAAGGTGTTGCGGTCCACACAGTGGCGTAGGTGTAGTGAGGTAAAAACACAAGTAATATAAAAAAAAATAAATTTAAGTCAATTCCTACTTAGGTCAACAAAGAAAAATTTTCTTTTAGTTACTTTTATTAAATAGTTCCAATTAATATAAATATGTATATACATGTAACAGAATACAGTTCGATGCGGTTCTAATCACCATTTCGCAATAGTTTAAATATTACACTAACTCGAAAGTTCCCTTTAGGAACTCTTTTGTTCGCCCTGATATTTCTGTGTAGTGGCGACGATGACAGTCCCCAGTGTCAAGTGGATTCCGACGAAGTAGAATAACTCAGCGAAGCCCCGTGCCAACATTTGCAGGAAGTGACATAATGCCAGATGTCTTTGACGTCACACGAGGACAGTTTTTATATTTATCTCACGACTGAAGAATATTTTTAAAAACTTAAATGGCATGGTAAGTCCATCGTGTAATGTGCACATTACGTTTTAAAGAGGTGTAACACTTTAAATATACAAATATCCGTGATCGTATCAATCGGACTAATTGATACCCATAATGCTACAATGGTTTCACTCTATTCCAGTGACTGTTTATTATAGTAAAACTTTTAATAAATATGTATTATTATTTTTAGGATGTAGATGGGTGGTTTTTTTTTTCGCCGAAGATAATTTGTCCTTAAAAATATTTTGATTAGACGGGTTTTTTTTAAGAAGCATTAATATATGAATTTTGTGTATAAATTTTGTATTAAAGTTCACGGATATATCTTGGGTGATGTGAACAAGAATGGATTGTGAAGACAACGACATCATTTTGAGCTCTATTAAAAAAAAAAAAAAAACTATTTAAAGAAGCAGATATCATTAAATCCATCAAGGTGGGTAGTTCGAGGTTCGCAGGCCACATCTGTCGTATGCATCCTCATTCATCCTTAACGTTCAGAATTTTCGATTACAAACCTATGGGAACTACAACTAGGGGTCGGCCCAAATGAAGATGGGTTAATTGTGTGGAGGACGATATTAAAGTTTTAAGAGTGACTACACTGCTGGCCACCGTAAATGCAACACCATGAAGGAAGCCTGCAAATAACATGAAATTTACAACATGCATTAGCGGAGGGGAGATATAAAAATGATTAGAATTTTTCAGCGCAGACACACATCACGCGCGCCTGTGGCGCCACCTCAAAGCGCTATTTAAGGCTTGGAGATTTCGACGATTTCAAGTTCGGCAATTGTGTTTTTCTTGTGGTTTTTTCAAAAAACGATCAGTTATGTCTCGTAGAAAACAGCGATCAGCTTTTGATCAAGTATCCGTCCGACAGAGGAAGGATAGTGGCCTACCGAGATTGTGGACTATCTTTCAGAGAAATCGGTAGTCGTGTTGGATGAAACCAAACAACTGTAATGCGGATATGTGACCGTTGGATGCAGGACGGTACGACGGACCGACGTGGTCGATCGCATCCACCTCAGTGCACCACTTCACGTGAGGACAGGCAAATTGTGCGCATGGCAGTGACAAATCGCTCACTCACATCACGTGAACACACCATAGTACAGCACATTGAGTCTGTAACGCATCATTCAGTGTCTGCGCGTACCTTTCGACGCCGTTTACAGCAGAGTGGTCTGTC